>OVAN01013369.1:0-12896 GCA_900406275.1 Anastatica hierochuntica
CTGATTCGAGAAGGTAAGGGGTTCCTTTCTTTTCTAATTTTCCTGGTGAACTAGTTAGGAGGTCCTTCCAAGTCGGTTTGCTTGCTTTGGTCTCGACAAGGTCCTCTTTTGGGAGTGGACCGTTGTTCGTTGGAGTAGCAGAGAGCGGGTTCAGGAGTGGCAGATCTGAGGTTGCTTTCTCCGTCGACTGCTCCTTTGTGATGAGGTCAACTGGAGAAGAAGAAATCTCCCTTGGATCTGGATCGGACGGCGCGGATTTGGGATCTAAGGTTTTGTCGATGAGAGAGGGGGGAGGGGGAGGGGGAGGAGAAGAGGAGGCGGAAGGGGTGTTTGGTGAAGAGCGGCGGGGGGGGGGGCGGTTGCGGGGGTTCCCCNGGTTTTGGGTAGCCGCCGCCGGAATGGCAACGGCGGTTGCGAAGAGAAAGGGTTTCAGGGTGATTTTCTCGTTGTGAGATTTGCAAGTGAGATTTGTAGAAACCTTCTGAAATTTCAATGTGATGTAAGTAACCTTGTGCTTTATAATTATTCGATTCATCTATTACTGATCTGTCGCATAATTTGACATGCTTGCAAATATTAAAACAAATATCTTGTCTTTTTCTGTTTGTTTGAGTTTATATAGCTTATGCAATCATGTCGCTTTATTTGATAAACCTATTTGAGATTCCTTTTGGCTTGAGTCCGTTTTAATCGGTTTAATAAAAGGCTCATATTGTTTAGAACTTTCTTTATTGCTCTAAGAAATCAATTCATATTTACAATTATATACTACATTTTTATGATATTCATGCCAATGCAAATGTTATGATATTCCTCCATCATCCTCTCCATGAGGATCTCGAAAATCAAGTACTTGACTGTGAAAGATCCACTAATCCTTTGAAACAATCTAAAGGAAATGTATGATCATCAGAAAATTGTGATCTTACCTAAAGCTCATTATGATTTGACACATCTAAGTTTACAAGACTTTAAGTCTGTAAGTAAGTATAACTCAGCCTTGTTTTGAATTACTTCTAAACTAGACTTTTGTGGAGAGAAAATCACGAAAGCAGGTAAGTTAGAGAAGATTTTCTCTACTTTTCATGCAAATAATGTTGTCTTACAGACACAATACCGTGAAAAGGGATTCCAGAAGTATTCCCAACTTATATCTTGTTTCCTTATGGTTGAGCAAAATAACAAGTTGTTGATGAAAAACCATTGAGGAAAAAATTATTGGTCTTATACATGTCGTACACCGAAGCATCTTGTTGATCTCTATGAACAATCAATAAAACAAAAGGGAAAGAAAGTGGAAACGAACTTAGTGTACGAAGACGGAGAAGTTGATTTTGATAATGGTGATTCCACTCACCTAGAACTTCCTGATATGTTTGCCAATGAAAAGAAAAAGTGATTCGAACTATAATTATTTAATGAAATTTGTTTCTTTGTTTTATTTGTTTTTTTTCTTTTATTCGATGGATTAATATGTTTTAGACATGCTTAAGTTTGATTTATTAAGTTTTTCATATGTGATTGTGATTCATTTTATCTATTTATTTGAAGAAAAATGAATGATGAAGACTTATGCTTGGCTGACAGTGCAACTAGTCACACTATTCTAAAAAATGAGAGATATTTCTCTCAATTGACAATGAAAGAAGCTGGTGTGAGTACCGTAACGGGTAGTGAAAAGATAATTGAAGGTTCTGAAAGAGCAAATATATTATTACCTGTGGGTACGCAATTCGAAATTGCCAATGCATTATACTCTCCCAAGTCTTAAAGAAACTTGTTAAGTTTTAAGGATATCCGTAAAAATGGATATCATATTGAGACAATGAGTGACGGAAGTGTTGAATGCCTTCATATCACGAGTATTATCCAAGGGTCTAAAAATATTGTGGAAAGACTACCCGCATTCTCCACTGGTTTGTACTATACTAAGATTAGTACAATTGAGGCAAATGCCATAGTAAACCAGGAGGTTACTGAAAATATAGATGTTTGGCATAACCCGGTTAGGCCACCCCGGTTCAATAATGATGCAAAAAATAATAACTAATTCATGTGGACATTCACTGAAGAACCAAAAGATTCTTCCTAATGATTTCTCATGTGCTGCTTGTTCACAAGGCAAACTGATCATAAGGCCTTCACCAGCCAAAATAAACTATGACTCTATCAATTTTCTGGAACGAATACAAGGAGATATTTGTGGGCTGATTCACCCACCGTGGGGAACCTTTAGATACTTTATGGTTCTAATTGATGCATCTACTAGATGGTCACATGTATCCTTGTTATCGATCCGCAACTTAGCATTTGCGAGGCTACTTGCTCAATTGATCAGATTACGAGCACATTTTTCAGATTTTCCTCTAAAGACAATTCGTCTTGATAATGCTGGTGAATTCACGTCTCAAGCTTTTGATGACTATTGCATGTCTATTGAGATAAGTGTTGAGCATCTCGTTGCACATGTTCACACACAAAATAGTTTAGCCGAATCATTGATCAAGCGTCTCCAATTGATCGCTAGACCATTACTTATGAAATCAAAATTCCCAGTATCTGCTTGGGGACATGCCATATTACATGTAACAACATTAATTTGCATCAGACCAACGAGTAACCATCATTTCTCCCCATTGCAATTGATCATGGGTCATGAACCAAATATATCCCATCTCAAAATATTTGGATGTGCGGTGTATGTTCCAATTGCTCCAACACAACGATCTAAGATGGGACCTCAAAGGAGGCTAAGCATATATGTTGGATATGATTCCCCATCAATTATTAAGTATTTAGAGCCATCCACATGAGATTTATTCAAGGCTCCATTTTCAGATTGCCATTTTAATGAGTATGTTTTTCCAACATTAGGGGGAGAAAATAAAAATCGAGGAAAAGAAATTGATTGGAATGAGTTATCTCTGTCTTATCTTAATCCTCAGACTAAAGAGTGTAAATTAGAAGTCCAAAAGATAATTCATTTATAGAGCTTAGCAAATCAATTGCCATATGCATTTACTGACCCAAAAAGAGTGACCAAATCACATATACCAGCTGTGAATGCTCCAGTTAGAATTAATGTCCCAGGAGGACAAAATCAAACTGCTAATGAGTATAACCTACACATGAAGTGTGGTAGACCTATCGGTTCCAAAGATAAAATTCTCAAAAAAGAAAAGGAGCAGAAATTGGCAATGGTGAAACCAAGGAAACGATTACGAATGAAGGATCTCAAGAAGAGATCTCAGACTTGACAAAAGAAGAAACTCAGGTACCTGATAATGAAGAGATCTCAATTAGCTATGTCATGTCTGGAATAAAATGAAACCGAAAGCAAAACGAAGTCGATGATATTTCTGCATGCAATGTAGCAGTTGATTTTATGAATGAGGATCAAGAACCAAAGTCTATTGCAGAGTGTACACAACGAAATGATTGGCCAAAATGGAATGAAGCAATAGATGCATAATTGAAATCTCTTTCGAAGAGAAAAGTTTTTGGACTAGTAGTCTGTACACCTAAAGGTGTAAAACCATTAGGACATAAATGGGTTTTTGTGAGAAAGAAGAATGAAAATTGTGAAGTTGTTAGATACAAAGCACGCTTAGTTGCACAAGGATTTTCACAAAGACCTGGAATTGATTATGAAGAGACATACTCTTCTGTGGTGGATGCAACTATTTTCATGTTTCTCATTAGTCTGGCATTAAAAGAAAGACTTGATTTACGACTAATGGATGTAGTCACAACCTATTTGTATGGTCCACTGGATATCGATATCTATATGAAAGTTCATGAAGGATTTAAGCTGCCAGAAGCAGCTAATTCTAGTTCTCGAGAACATTACTTCATAAAGTTAAATAGATCTCTTTATGGATTGAAACAATAATGACGTATGTGATATAATCGCCCTAGTGACTACTTGGTAAAAGAAGACTATAAAAACGATCCCATCAGTCCATGCATATTTATAAAGAAATTTGGACAAGGATTCATTATCATTGCGGTGTATGTTGATGATTTAAATATCATTGGAACTCCTGAAGAAATTTTACATACAATGGAATATTTAAAGAAAGAGTTCGAGATGAAAGATCTTGGAAAGAAAAAATTTTGTTTGGGATTACAAATTGAGCATCTAAGTAATGGAATCCTAGTGCATCAAATGACATACACATAAAAGATCCTTAAAAGGTTTTCTATGGATCAAGCACATTCTTTGAGTAGTCCAATGATCGTAAGATCACTTGATGTGGATAAAGATCCCTTCCGTCCTCGACAAAACAATGAGAAAATTCTTGGTCCTGAAGTACCATACTTAAGTGCAATAGGAGCATTGATGTACCTTGCTAGTCATACAAAACCTGAAATATCATTTCGGTGAATTCGTTGGCAAGGTTTAGCTCATGTCCAACTCGTAGACACTGTAATGGGATTAACATATACTTCATTACCTTCAAGGAACGAAAGACATGGGTTTATTCTTTTCTTAACTCATCCACGGAAGATTTAATTAGTTTTGCAGATGCAGGATATTTATCTGATCCTCACAATGCTCGATCTCAAACTGGATATATGTTCACATGTGGTGGTACAACTATTTCTTGGCGTTCCATGAAACAAACCATTGCAACAACTTCTTCTAATCATGCAGAGATTTTGGCTACCCACGAAGCTAGTCGTGAGTGTGTTTGGTTAAGATCTGTCACTCAACATATACGAGAAGATTGTGGCATATCTACGGGGAAAGAAGCCCCAACAGTTATGTATGAAGACAATGTTGCATGCATCGCACAACTCAAAGATGGATATATCAAAGGGAACATAACAAAGCATATTCTACCAGAGTTCTTCTTCACCCATGACCTGCAGAAGAATGGCGATGTCCGTGTTCTACAAATTTGTTCGAGTGAAAATTTAGCGGACTTATTCACAAAGGCGCTTCCAACCGCTACTTTCAAGAAGTTAACTCATTGTATTAGAATGCGACACCTCAAAGATCTCAAGTAATGTATTCAAGAGGGGAAGTAATGCGTGCTGCACTGTTTTATAAATGATTAGATATGGATGTCCATTATATTAGTGAATATTTTAGATTTACTTATATCTTAATCTTTACTTATTCCTTAAGATTACTTTGGTTTCAAGTAAAAGTTAAACCTCAATATTGTATCCGATATAAAAATTTATTATCTTTGGAATAAAACATCACCAATTCCCATCTATTCTCTTTTTTCATAACATTAAAATATTTTTTAAAACTTTGCAATTTTTTTGTAATTAACATATGATCCCACCTATAAGGCGGATTTAATACTAGTATTATTTTAATTTAATGTCGAACTCTCCCATTTTGCAATTAAGGCTTTGCCACGTAAATTCCGATTGGAACGGGAACAAAAGAGATTCAACTTTCTTAAATCGTGCAGGGCCAGGTTTGGTTCTGCTGGATCCGCCTTCGCCGAGAACGCAAAACAACAATGGCGAAATCAAGCGCCGACGATAACGAGCTCAAGCGAGCTTGCGAGGCTGCGATCGAAGGCACCAAGCAACAGATCGTCTTGTCCATACGCGTCGCCAAGAGTCGCGGTGTCTGGGGCAAGTCTGGAAAATTGGGTCGCCAAATGGCCAAACCTCGGGTTCTAGCTATCTCCGGTAATGCTTTTCCTTCCGATTTGTTACCATTTATCGAATCATGCCGTGTTTTGTATCTAGTTTTAAGCATTACGCTTTGGTGTCTATTGCATTAGACCGTTACCATTTCGTTTCCTGAGCAGTTCAATTTATCGTTGATATAATACCCTTTAGGGAAGTAGATGACATTGCTAGATTCATGAGAGCTCAAAGAGGTTTTCCTGTCAACGAAAATATTTTTGCTAGTATTAGGTTAAACGATCCAGTGTACTCAGGGAGAGCCTGTGTTGTGTCAAGAAAAGCCCTCATTCAAATTCAAGCCAAAAACATGTTGCCCCGGATCCATGTTTCAAGCTTTCTTCTCAAATAGTTTTAGGAGTTGTAATCAACTGAGTATGCTTTCTTTGTGTAATTATGCTTTCTACAGTCAAATCCAAGGGGCAACGGAAGAAAGCATTTCTCCGAGTCATGAAGTATTCAAGTGGAGGAGTCCTTGAGGTAATAATATTCACTTTCTTTATCTAAATGAGCCACACTTTCACGAGAAACTTACCAGGTCTGATATTTGTATTGGAGAGAAAAGGATCCATGACAATCAAATTTATGTATGGCATTTTAGCAGATTTCTCGAAATTCATGTTGACTGATACCCTTTTAATTTCATTTGTTCATCCAGCCTGCTAAAATGTACAAACTCAAGCATCTATCAAAGATGGAAGTCATAACTAATGACCCAAGTGGATGCACTTTTACCCTGGTAAGATATGTATCATTTCAACACAAAATGCATGTATTGTAGGACATGGAACACAAACTGAGTGTACAATTATAACATACTGTTTTCCATTTTACCCTCTCCTTTCGCTGATGCAAAGTCTTTCAGGGGTTCGATAATCTAAGGAGTCAAACTGTAGCTCCTCCTCAGTGGACCATGCGCAACACAGATGACAGGTACTGTAGTTAGGTTATTAACTCCTACGCTATGTGAAGGATAGATGATAAATGGTGATATCTCTGTTGATGTAATGTTTTTGGGTTAAGTATCTTTGTTGATGTAGTTCTACTGATTTATATAGTACTTTCTCTATCCTGATTATAGGAACCGACTTTTAGTTTGCATATTAAACATATGCAAAGACGTATTAGGCAAGCTTCCCAAAGTTGTTGGTATAGACATCGTCGAGATGGCTCTTTGGGCAAAGGTGTGGATTCTTCTGTCTTCAAATATTAGTCTATTTCTATTATAATCCAGTTTTTGTATGTACTTTGCTATTCTCATTTTCCCTTCTTTATATATGTTAGTTCTTTTTATATATAACTTTATCTGCTTTGTCATTCTTTATTTTCATATGATTGGTCTAGGATAACACTCCAGTAGTCCCTACTCAAAAGAGTACTGAAGATGGGCCTGTCGCTGAAGTTGTAACAGAAACTGATTTGGCAGTCACTGTTGAGAAAGAACTTGTCTCTCAGGCAGAGGAAGAGGATATGGAGGCTCTCTTGGGAACGTATGTCTTATTCTGTTCCAACCATCATTTCGGTTAAATACTCAATCACGTATTTACTTCTTTTTACCCCCTATAAATTAGTATGTCTCACAATGGATGACTTCTCGATCTCCTTTTTATGGAATGAAGAGATAAGAGTAAATTACAGAGGACTCCTTCCTGTGAATTATAATCTGTGACGCTAGGTTTCTGATTAACCTAGAATTGCATATATGTCCTGCATGCTTAGTAATTTTAGAACCACTTCCTTGCATTTGTCCTCTTAATTGTATATAGTTCAAACTATTGGCATTGTTTCTATGAAAACTAGGTGGTTCCTGATAAAATGAATGGAAATGCAGTTATTTTTCCACTCAGTGCTCTCAGATTGTACACTAGACTAATAAACAAACATATACAGTTACGTAATGGGCATTGGTGAAGCTGAGGCATTTTCTGAAAGACTGAAGCGAGAACTGCAAGCTCTTGAAGCGGCAAATGTACATGCAATTCTGGAAAGCGAGCCATTAGTGGATGAGGTAACTCTTTTGCGGTAATTATTTTTCTTAGGAGTTAGAACTATCTTGATATTTGAACAGTTTATGGGACGATTGGCCTTTAATTTTCTTGTTTATATGGTCATCTTCATTTTTCAGGTTTTGCGTGGACTAGAGGCAGCAACAAATATCGCTGATGACATGGATGAGTGGTTAGGAATATTCAACATTAAACTTCGACACATGAGGGAAGACATTGAATCGGTAGGAAGCACTATAAATCATCATTCCTGGTCATGTGTTTTATTATGTCACTGTCACTGCGTTAAGAAGTCAGTTGTTGTATGTTGTCAGTAAACTCATATCACAGACATGTTTTGATCTTTATTATCTCGTGCTTGATAATGGCTGAAATTTGTGAGTGTAGGAGAGATGATAAATTTATTCCAAGTATTTGTGTTGTTGGATTGATCATTAGTTTCACATGTCATCGCATATTCTCACTTTCTTTTGTGGTATCCAGATAGAAACTCGAAACAACAAGTTAGAGATGCAGTCTGTAAATAATAAAACTCTCATTGAGGAACTTGATAAAGTTATTGAGAGACTGCGTGTGCCTTCAGAGGTTAGTTTCACTTTAATTTAACCCCATGAATATCTGCTGCGCTTGCTTCTCATTTGTCTATTTGGTCCAGTTAAAAGTGTTGTTGATTGCAGTATGCAGCATCCCTAACAGGGGGTTCATTTGATGAAGCAGACATGCTCCAAAGTATTGAGGCTTGCGAGTGGTTGGCCAAAGCTTCAAGGGGACTTGAAGTGCCCAACTTAGCCCCGATTTATGCTAATATGCGAGCTGTATGATATAAACTTAGATCTTTCTTACTCAGTCATTATTATTCTAGTTTTAGTTAATTATTACATCATGGGTTGTTGTTAGAACAGAACATTGATAATTGTCTGAATTATTAATAAAAATGTTTAGTTTTCTGTACAAATTCCTGAATTTTGGCTATGCATGATGTATTGCCTTCAGGTAAAGGAGAAACGAGCAGAATTAAAAATATTAAAAGCAACTTTTGTACGGAGGGCTTCGGAGTTCCTGAGGAACTACTTTGCTAGTCTGGTAGATTTCATGGTCAGCGACAAAAGCTACTTCTCTCAGGTATTACTTGCAAAATTCTATCTTTCCAATATGAACTCTAGTGATTATAATTCTGAATATTTATTGACGCACTCTATAAACAGAGAGGGCAGCTGAAGAGGCCTGACCATGCAGATTTGCGGTATAAATGCAGAACATATGCTCGTGTTTTGCAACATTTAAAGGTAAAACCAAAAAATTACTAGCAACATTCTAAAAGTTCATTGCAGTACATTGATAACTTGTCTACTTTTTCTTTGCAGGGTCTTGACAATAATTGTTTGGGACCATTGAGAAAAGCATACAGCAGCTCCCTGAACTTGCTCCTTCGCCGGGAGGTGCGTAACACATATAAGTTTCTGTATTTTTGACCACTGATCTAAACTCTGAATTGATTATGTCTGCAAAAAACCTACTGAATGTCAAACACTTGAATATGCAGCAAACATTTTTCTTTATTCCTTTCCCATTAGAGGGTGAAATATCATTTCATGTTTTCTTCAAAATATACAGGCTCGTGAATTTGCAAATGAGCTTCGTGCAAGCACAAAAGTATCACGAAATCCTACTGTCTGGCTAGAAGGATCTACGGGTTCTAGTCAGAATGCAAACACTGACACCTCTGCAGTGTCAGACGCTTATGCCAAAATGTTAACAATATTTATTCCGCTTCTTGTAGATGAGGTATTTGTTAAGCCTATGGTTCTCTGTTTGGCCTATTGATTCAACTGATATACTAAAACCTTATGTTTTGTTTTTGATTAATACTGCAGAGTTCGTTTTTTGCGCACTTCATGTGCTTTGAGGTACCAGCTCTTGCTCCATCTGGAAGTTCTGGCAACGATAAGAAGTCCAACAATGACGATGGTAATGATGAAGATGATTTGGGAATAATGGACATTGATGAAACTGATAAGAAAGCCGGTAATTTCAAACTGTCTGCCATCAGTAAAGCTTTCACTCATCCTCAAATCACAGGGTCTAACAGTTCGGAAAGCAACAAATTCTTCCAATTCTGCAGGTAAAAACTCCCCAGACCTGACGGCATTGAATGAAAATCTTCAAGATTTACTTGATGGTATTCAGGTAAGATATCACATAAATATTAACGTTTCTATGTTAAATGCTAGACCCAATTTAATTTTATAGATTAACATATAGAGTTAGCAGTTCATTTTTTATTGCTTAAACGGAGATCTGTGTTCTTGTCACTGCAGGATGATTTCTACGCTGTTGTTGATTGGGCGTATAAAATAGATCCCCTACGGTGCATTTCAATGCATGGTATAACTGAGCGTTATCTATCTGGTCAGAAAGCCGATGCTGCAGGATTTGTTCGCCTTTTGCTTGGGGATTTGGAGTCGAGGATTTCTATGCAATTCAGCCGCGTATGTTTATTCATTGATTATTTGGATTCATTCCTGCAGTACTCTTCCTACTAATCATTTTATGTTGACGTGAACTGCAGTTTGTGGATGAAGCTTGTCACCAGATTGAAAGAAATGAACGTAATGTAAGGCAGATGGGCGTCTTGCCATATATTCCTAGGTAATCAGGAAGCTGAGCTTGTTTAATACAGTCTAGCGCCATGTGGATGCTTATTTCTAAACCGGGATAGGATTTCCTTCTATCTCATTGACAATAGCAATTGATTTTGTGGTTCTGAATGATTTCATCCAATAAGATTGTTGGTCAGATGGAGTATAGGTGATCCAGGAAACAGTTCTAGTATATTACCTAAAGCTATTCTAACATAATTATCTCACATTCATAGATTTGCAGCCCTTGCTACTCGTATGGAACAGTACATACAAGGGCAATCTAGGGATCTGGTTGATCAGGCATACACAAAATTTGTGAGTACTGCTATTTCTATGAGTTGATAGCATTTTTAACCAGTAAATAACCATGTTGCCATGTCAAGCAATAACCTCAAATTGCATTTGATCTTAGCTCACTTACAACGCGTGATTAGTTCAGTCTCAACTTTAATAACAACAAAATGTAAATAAGCTTCTCTACGATTGTCTGTGCATGATCGACGAGTTGTTTTCTTTCTTTCCTGCTTTGATTGGCAGAGTCTAACTAGTAGTGTTATATAGGTGAGCATAATGTTTGTGACCCTCGAGAAAATATCCCAGCAAGATCCGAAATATGCAGATATTCTCCTTTTAGAGAATTATGCTGCTTTCCAGAATAGGTAGGTCCTTCGATCTCGTGGATTTTCTTTTTCTTTTTCTCGACCCATATTTCGCTAATCTTGTATTTTGTTTCTTGTGCAGTCTGTATGACCTGGCTAACGTTGTACCCACTTTAGCCAAGTTCTATCACCAGGCAAGTGAAGCGTATGAACAAGCTTGTACACGCCATATTAGCTTGATAATATACTACGTAAGTTGTGCTTCCTAATTGCAGCTAGTAGTAGCTATCAGTTCTACTCTTTTTTTAATTCTCTGTATTGCTTCATGTGTCCCTGCAGCAATTTGAAAGACTTTTCCAGTTTGCTAAAAAGATTGAAGATTTTATGTATACCATCACTCCTGAAGAGGTCAGTTGTTAGTTAAACTAATTAGTTGATCCATCATCAAGATTGTTAAACGATGTGTTGGTATGGTATGATACATACTCTCTCTACACATTCCAGATTCCATTCCAGCTGGGTTTGTCGAAAATGGAACTACGGAAGATGTTAAAATCAAGCCTGTCAGGGGTAAACACTTTGAGGAGTGTATTTAGATGTTCACAGACAATCTATATTAACATATAGTGTTCCACTTTGTTTGCTAATGAATTTGGTTATAGGTGGACAAATCAATTGCAGCAATGTATAAAAAGCTGCAGAAGAATTTAGCGTCGGAGGAGTTGCTACCATCGTTGTGGGATAAATGCAAGGTAAGGGAATTTAAACTAAAGAAAGTGTTGCATGATGCATCATCATCATCAATTCTAATTGTTGAAATCAAAATTTGATGTATGTGTGAATTGAAAACAACAGAAGGAATTTCTGGACAAGTATGAGAGCTTCGTGCAGCTCGTAGCCAAAGTTTACCCTAACGAAAACGTTCCTGGTGTAGCTGAAATGAGGGGACTTTTGGCTTCCATGTAAAAAAGTTAAACATCTGATTCCAGCCAAAACTCATGGAATGATACTTCTTTATCAACATTTTAAATTTTCACTCTTTTTGTTATTATTTTTTAATTTTATTTTCCTTTACCACTTTTTATATTTTGGATTGTAAAACCTGAACTCAAAAGTAAGAATAACATTGAGCTCATTTAGCATAAAATACACTTACTAGCCCGTGTTGGGCGCAATGAATCAAATGCGACCGTTAATTTGAAATTCGTATTTGGGCTATGTAATGCATGATATCTCATTCGGACTCTCAATGTTTTGATACGTATAACCAAAGATGTTATCATGACCGGACTAGATGAATGGTCTAGCTTTTCAATGGAGCTTCAAAATTTTGCTAGGCTAAAGAGGCTTTTCTTAGGTATTCGGTGAAATACTTCTAAGAGGTTCAAATTAGAAAGTAGAGAGTTCGACCCATATGGGCTAGATAGTATAATGTTTTCCTTTTTTTTTTTGTCGTCTGTTGAATGTTTTTCCCTCTTTTTGTTGATTGTTATGTTGCGGTGTGAATTGACATCCTCAGTCTCGTGCAATTTTTTTTTTTTAAATTCAAGATAATTACACATATTTATAACTAGGGTTTTCGAATCGAGGATAAAAACTTGGAGGGTTAATAGTTCCCTGGAGATATCTGATCAGGAAGATGCTACCTATGATATGGAAGTGATGATTATCGAGGATGATCCTATGGATACTCCAATGACAGGTATTGCTGGTATTGAAAATGAATTGAACCTGCCTGCTGCATTTTCTAAAATAGATGGAGATGGAGCTCGGGCCAAACTCAAGCGTAAGTATGAAGAGAGGATTGCTGAATCTGAGAGGAAGAAGTCACAGTTCCGTGAGAAAGGTGAGACTAGCGGCGATCTCAATGAAACAGTGAGTGGCGAGGTGGGCCCGAAACCACCAAGCTCGCCNTGAGACTAGCGGCGATCTCAATGAAACAGTGAGTGGCGAGGTGGGCCCGAAACCACCAAGCTCGCCATGAATACATCCGT
>OVAN01013370.1:0-12895 GCA_900406275.1 Anastatica hierochuntica
CACGAAATTCAAATAAGATCCCTTAACTTCTTTGTTAACTGTGTCTGTCCATTCGTTCTTCATCTACGTTTTTCGCATACTTTAGATCCGTTCTCGTATTCGCTTTGTTTTACGAATCCTATAAATTTCGTATTTCTTATTCACTAATTTGCTAATTCGCTATCTTGATCTGTTGATCTTTGGCTACAGAATTCGTGAACCACATATCACTAACAGTGAGAATTTCGGTTCCCACACTTAGAAGACGAAAAATCGAAATTCTAATCATCTATCAATCGCAGAGGCCAAATGGTGAAAAATTGAAACCTTAATCACAACAGTAAGAACTTAGAAGACGAACAATTGAAGATGTTCATAATAATCTAAGCAATAAGAACCCTAATCATCATTCTTGAATAAATTTTACAAAAAATCAGATGAAAAAGATCGACAGTCGACACGACGATTGAAAACAAAGAGAGTCACCTGAAATTGCTTTCATGAAGCATCATACGACGGAGGAGACGATGAGATTGTGGTCTCTAGTGTGACAAATGAGATGGGACCTCGACATTTCCCTCGAAATCGTCACAGACGCCGTCTCTCGTAGGTGAGAAAGAAGAAGAGTGAAATTTTTTGAAATTAAATTTAGTAATGAGAAAAAACACACACACATATATATATATATATATATACTACAAGAAAAGACTCATTTGCGAAGAAATTTTACTCTAAAATTCCTCGTAAATCATGATTTGGGAGGAATTTGGGAGTAAAACCATCCCCTCGCTATACGTTACTCGCAAAGTCCGTTTACTCGCAGATTACTCACAAAATTACGAGGACCAGATATACTCGCTATTTCCTCGCAAATTTGAGTGTACACTTTTGCGAGTGAGGTGCGATAACAAAACACTAGTAACTTTTGTGTGCTATTTGCGAGGATCTGTCGTAAATTTCTAGCAAAAGTTTACTAGAAAATTGCGAGTGCACTCTCGCAAATTCCTAGCAAATTATGGTATTTAAAAAAATTAAATATGCAAATAATTATATTTTTTATATTTAAAATATTTAAAATATTTTTAAAAGAAAATTGAAAAAACTTTTCAAATATTAAAAATATTTTTACGAAGGTTAACTCATACTGCATTTCCACTAACAAAGTCTCAGCCCGCTGTAGCTTCGCCTCAAGCTCGGACGAGTTGGCGCGGGGAGGACGTTGAACACCGGACGCGGCTGAGGACGTCTCTGACTGCAACGAACCAACGCCAAAGAACCGGCCTTTCAACGAGGGAGCGAATTACAAAATAAAATCAATAAAGAATATTTAATATTTTAAAAATTATTCGTATTAATTTTCGTATTAAAAATTATATGACTACTAACCTCGGCGAAAATGCGGTTCTTCTCGAACTGTGACAGACCCGTGGATTGTATCGAGCTATTTGGGTTCTCCATCGTCATCTCTATCTCGGCTGCATCAATACGCGTGGTGACCTCGTTGTAGAGGCGCTTGGACTTCGAATCCACGAAAGTGTCGTCAGTCTTCTGCTTCGTCTCTTGTAGCACAGCTAGGAAATCGACGGTGTCGGATTTCGTAGTATCGATCTTATTTTTTAATGTTGTGCAATTATAACTATCGTAAGAAATTTAATAATTTATATAATAATAAATATATATTTTTTTTAAAAACAGACTTACAACTTTTCCGGCTTTCGTCCTGATGGAGTGCTTTCCGGCCCGGTGGGTTGCATCATTCTGCTTTGTCTCCGGATTCTTCTGGGCCGTAATACACCATTCGATCTTTGCCTTGTGAGTTTTTTCCGTCCAATGAGGGACTAGGCCGACCCAAACGTCCGGGTCCGTCCACCCGGGCTTTGCGTCGGGGTTTTTCTTCCACGTCAACTTCCAGCGGCCGACTTGATCCGGGAGCCGCGCTTTGAGTTTTTTCTCAAACTCATCCCAGACCATCTCGGTGATTGAGTATTCTCAATTGTATGTTTGCTGGAAAAAATAAAAACTAGTAGATAAAAAAATAATTAAGTTTAAATTGGAAAATAAAAATTTAGAAAGAAATACCACCAATGAGCTGAACCACTCATCGACAACGGCTCGTGGAGTCTTGTTCCAGCTAGTATAAGGCGTCGAGTAGTGCCGCTCGAAAATCTTCCGAATGGAAGCACCGACGCAACTGTCCTCATCGAACCTAAAACAAAGAAAGTATTAAATCATTAGTGAAAAACATATATATTAAAAAAATTAAAATAAATAAATAATTTGGACTTACCAAAGTGTCCGGGCAGGTCGCTCGGAGTGTAACATCGGAAATGAAGCTCGAGCAGGACTCCTAAGTAGATCGTCGAGCGTAATTGCCGCTACTGGTGGTGGGCCCGGTGGGGCCTGCTGTGAAGAATCGCTGAACTCGTACTCAGCGTAGACCTTAGCGACAGCTGTAGGAAAGATTGATAGGAGTTCTCGTCCATCTAAATTTGAAATATATATTTTGCAGTTAATTAAAAATTTTAATAATTTTTAATAAGTTTTTATAATTTTAGGAATTGATTTATTTAAATTTATAGAAATTTAACATTTTTAATATCATTAATCATCTAAAAATTAAAATATTTAAATTTGTATCTAATTCTCATTTAAACTCCCTAACCAAATTCCTTACATATCCTAACTATTATCCTAACTATTAACTAACTACTACAAAGTAAATAAATAATTTTAAATACTAATCTTCTTGGGATTGGAGAGTGTTAGAGTGTTGGAGAGAGAGAGGTTGTAGAGATAGAGTTTGTAGAGAGAGAGAGAGAGTGAGTTTGGAGTGAAATGAGAGGAAAGAAGGGGGGGGTATATATAGTGTTTTATTCTCTCGCAAATCACAAGCTAATCCCTCGTAAATTTTGGCTTTTTTCCAAGATTTTGCGAGGGAATTGCGAGTATCCCTCGCAATTAACTCGCAAATTCTTGGAAAAAGCCAAAATTTGCGAGGGAAATAGTAGTATTTTGCGAGAGAAGTGCTTGGACAAAAGCAATTTCCTCGCAAATTTTGGAAATTTCGCCAAAATTTTTTTGTTTTGGCGTCCAAAATTTGCTAGGTAATTGCGAGTTATTTGAAATTTAACTAGTTATTTGACACTTGCAATTTCCTCACAAATTAATTATTTATTTAAAATTTTTTTCACCAAATTGTTCTTACAATTTTCGGTAATTTGCAAAACATTACAGTTAAGATATTAATTGCCTTACAATATTTTTGTTCATATTTTACAATTTTGTATATACGAAATTGTATCAAAATTTATAATAGATAAGAATGCTATAAATGGTCAGTTTATTTTGTAAAAGTAAACCTAGGCAAATGGTCAAATTATTTGTTATAATACATTTTTAAAATATTAAAGAAATGTTACAAGATTGCATGTATCAGAGTTGTGATAAGGTTTTAGGGTTTAGGTTTTAGGATTTAGAGTTTACGGAAACAATTCGCGAGTAAATGCGAAGATCGCTCGCAAATTTGCGAGAGAATTGTGAGTGATCCTCATAATTTACTCGCAAATTGTTTAATTATTTAAAAAATAAATAAATTTTCACACTTTTTTTCTGAAGGTTTCGGTAAGTTCCAAATCATTACAAATAAGGTTTTAATATTATTACAATATTTTTCATCATAGTTACAAAATTCGTATATATGAAATTGTATAATACGCATCAAAGATATAACTTTTACAAAGGTTTGGTTTATTTTGTAAACTTAAACAACGCAAACGGTTTAATTGTTATAATATCTTTTTAAAATGTTAAAGAAATGTTACAAGATTGCATGGATCGGATTTGTGATAATGCTTTAGGGTTCAGGGTTTAGGGTTTAGAGAAAAAATTTACGAGTAAGTTGGGAGGATCACTCGTAAATTTACGAGTGAATTGCGAGTGATCCTCGCAAATTGTTCAATTACTTAAAAATAAATAAATTTTCACACTTTTGTTTTGAAGGTTTTCGGTAAGTTCCAAATCATTGCAAATAAGGTTTTAATTTCATTACAATATTTTTTCGTTATAATTACAAAATTCGTATATATGAAATTGTATAATACGCATCGAAGATATAACTTTTACAAAGGTTTGATTTATTTTGTAAACTTAAACAACGAAAAAGGTTTAATTGTATAATATATTTTAAAAATATTAAAGAAATGTTATAAGATTGCATGGATTGGATTTGTGATAATGTTTTAGGTTTTAGGGTTTAGGGTTTAGGGTTTGGGGAAATAATTTGCGAGTAAATTGCGAGGATCACTCGCAAGTCACTCGCAAATTTGCAAGAAAATTGCATGTGATCCTCGCAATTCATTGGCAAATTTTTATTTATTTAAAAAAATTCTAAGACTTTTGTTCTTTTTAATTTACCTATTTCATTTTGGGGAACCATTGTTTCATTAATTTTACTTTTAAACAAACTCGTTCATTAATAGTTATTAATTATACATAAATCTATTAATATATTAATTAACATCAATCATCATATCCATCTTCATTATCAGATACATAAATGGAATTGTCTTCATCGTCAGATTCTTCTTCGTCGTTATCATTATCGTCGTCTGATTCAACCATCTTTTCGTCATTGTCGCTTGATTGTACATCCTCCAGCTATCGTGAGGATGAGTCAACATGTATGACATCCTCAGTGGATTCAATCGGAGTAGCCGTCTCTTCTGATGGTCTATCTTCTTGCAACATAATGTCGTCTTCAGATCCAATTATACAACCCCTTGGGCTTACATGGATGATAGAAATCCATTGCTCATGTCTTTCTTTTATTCGTGGATATGGGACAAACGTGATTTGCTCCGCTTGCGACGCGAGTACAAATGGTTTGAATTTGTTGTACCTTCTGTTAGCGTTTACGTCTTTAACATCCAAATTGTCCACTCAAACACCTCGGCCAACTGTTGGGTCATACCAGTTGCACCTGAATAATACGCATCGAAGATTAAGAAGACCCAGGTAACTAACTTATAAAATTTGATTTATCACTCCGTAGAATTCTATTTCCCTAAGTACATAAACCCCGTAATTTGCAGTTGACCTTCGGGATCCGTGTTGGTACGTATGAAATGTATACCCGCGGGTGAAATATATTGGTGCTGTGACTATCTTGGAAATAGGACCCTGAACGAGTTCGTGGAACCATAGTGGAAACGGAACATCTCCATATCCATTGTTCACCTGAAGTAATTATTTAACATGTTAGTGAGTTATTATTATATGTTCAACGTGAAATTGTTTTAAATACTTACATAGAATTGTATCCACTTAGCAAAATCTCTTTCCTCATACTTCTCGTACTATTTTTCCGATAAATTGGGATAAAATGCACGAATTTGTGTATCGAATAAACTGCAATAATTAATTAGTTGGTTTGTTAGTATAATGTACTTATATATCTAATATTAAATAAGCACTTAAATTACGTTTCTACCTCTCAAATGGTTGAAAATAATCACAATTACGTAAAATATACGTGTTGGCACTGTGAGAGTATGCAAAATCTTCCCACCAAACCTCTTTCAACTTCCCTGCAAGTCGCCCAATTTTTGAGAAGATGTCAAGCACATCCGGAACATTATACGTAGGTGCTACGCCACCATCGTCATATCGCCGAGGTCTATTTTCTTGGTTGGAACAGTTGGGCTGAAGTAATACCGAGTAAAGTGAGAAGTTTCCTCAGTCAAACTTCCGGCGATGATCGAACCCTCGACTCTCGCAAGATTTTTTGCTTTCCCTTTAAGGTATCTCATAAATCGCTCGAACGGGTACATCCATCTAAAATGCACAGGGCTGACAAGTGATGCTTCATGCGGGAGGTGAACCGGGAGATGCTCCATAACATCAAAGAATGAAGGGAGAAATTTTTTTTCCATGTTGCAAAGCAGCAATGGAATATTACTTTCCAGCTTCGCTATCCCATCCTCAGTCAATGTCCGAGCACATAAATCACGGAAAAACAATCTGATGCCTAAAAGTCAAATAATAGAGTACTTACTATACATAATATATACATTAATTATATTGATTAAAAAAGTTTGCTAAATTACCCGCTATAGCTTCGTGAACATGTTGCGGAAGTAACTCGCGTAGGACAAAAGGTAAGAGTCGCTGCATAAATACATGACAGTCGTGACTTTTCATGCCTGAAAATTTTTGTCCCTGCTCTATGCACCTTGAGAAATTTGAAGCATACCCGTCGGGAAATTTTTATTGAAGATTCTTCCCAATCAAACAGAGCTCTTTTTCGCTGCATCTGTTAATCGGAAGCTAGGTACTGGTAATTTTCCATCCCTTGTAATATGTAACTCATTTCTTGCACAAATGTCGACGAAGTCACGTCTAGACTTGAAATTATCTTTCATCTTTCCCTGCACATTGAGAAGCGTATGAATGATATTGTCAAAAAAAATTTTCTCGATGTGCATGACATCAATATTGTGTCGAACCAATTGATCTTTCCAGTATGGGAGCTCCCAGAAAATGCTTTGTTTATTCCAATTGTGACTTTTCAAATATCCATCGGGCATGTTTGCTCTACTATGCCAATTTCCGCCACGCATAACGGTTTCTTGAGCACCATAATACTCAATCTGCTATAAAACAACATCACCGATCATATACACTGGGGCAGAAAGCTTCACAACTTTGTTCTTCGTGAACAGTTTCTTGTTCCTCCTGTAAGGATGGGAGATTGGAAGAAATCAATGATGACAATCAAACCAGCAAGGTTTACGCCCATGCTTTGGTTGAAATGCGCCGCATTGATGTGCACAGTAAGGACATGATAACCTGCCATGAGTTGTCCACCCAGATAGCATACCGTATGCGGGAAAGTCGCTAATGATCAACATAAGGACCGCAAGCATCTTAAAATTCCTCTGTTGTGATTGGTCAAACGTACGAACTCCTGCATACCATAAATGCTACAACTCATGGATCAGAGGTTGAAGGAAAACGTCTAACGATTTCTTCGGGTGCTTAGGACCAAACACTAAAGTGCTCATGAACAAAAACTCCCTCTGCATGCACAAGTTTGGTGGGAGATTGTATGGTGTCAAGATGATAGGCCATAACGAGTTATTTCTACCAGAGATATCTAATTGACTAAACCCATCTGTACACAAACCAAGATACACATTTCTACACTCATTAGCGAAATCAGGGTATAACATTTGAAAGTATTTCCATGCTTTTGCATCAGACGGATGTCTAATCTCTCCATCTTTAGTTGTATGTTATGCATGCCATCTCATGGCAGCCGCTGTCTTTTCGGAAAGATATAGACGCTTCAGTTTGTCTGTGATTGGCAAGTACCACATCCGCTGAAATGGTACACATGTACGTCCAGTAGGAGGTTGATATCTTGGTTTCTCACAAAAGCGACACTCCTGCAACTTTTCATCATCTTTCCAAAATATCATCCAGTTGTCGATGCATACATCAATCATTTCGGATGGTAACCCAAGACTGGAAATCAATTTCTGAATTGCATAATAAAACACAACCGAATTATTATCCACAGAAAAATACTCTTTAATTAAATCAGCCCATGCATCCATGCAATTCTCAGATAAGTTGTAATCACTTTTAATTGTCATCATCCTAGATGCTAATGATAATTTAGATTGTCCTTCTCTACATCCATCGTAGATAGGTTGACTCGCAGCGTCTAACATATCATAATTTTTTTTAGCATCTAAGTCCGGTTCCTCGTAATTTGGAACACCAGCAAATGTAGCATTTTCATCAAACGCAGATTATGTTTCCTGAAATGCATCTATAACCATATCATGAAACCTATTTTCTGTTTCATGCTGACGACTACTTCCTCTATTTAAGTTCCTACGACTAGAACTACCTTGTTCAACATTAGAACTTTCTCCATGTGAAAGCAATAGATAGTAATTTGGTGTGAAATCTCTATTAAATAAATGTCTCTTGATGTTATCTATTGAGATATACTTCTCATTTCGACATTTACGACAAGGGCAGAAGATTTATCGTTCTACTGCGCTAGGGGGTTGTTAATTGTGTGATAGATGAATCCGCGCAAACCATCACGGTACTCTTATATAACTTCACCGGTATCTGGGTCTCTCTGCCGATACATTAATCCTCGCAATGCAAAAATTTCATGATTCGAACTAGACAATTTTTTAATGTTTTTTTTGGATTTGTGAATTGGTGATTGAGATGGGAGAGTGGGGAGTTGTATATATAAGAAAATTTTGCTACTGATTTGCTTTGAAATTGCGAAAGGCAAGTTTGCTAGGAAACTGCGAGGAATTTACTACGAATTTGCGAGGGAAATATTCCTCGCAAATTGTAGTTACTCTTGTGGAAAATGTTTATATTATTACTTTTTCTCGCAATTCGGTCGCAAATTTGCGACCACTTTGCGAGGGAATATTTTTCACTCACTGTTTACTCGAAAATTAATAGCAAGTTTGTGTGAAAGTTGTTTATCTCGCAAAACAGTCGCAAATTTGCAACCACAGCGCGAGCAAAATTATTTCTCTCACTGTGTGCTCGCAAAGGTCTCGCAATTTTGCCAGAGAACTGATATTCTCGCAAATTGGTCGCAAATTTACGACTAACTTGCGAGTAAAACATATGCTCTCTCTGTATACTAGCAACCCAGTCGCAAATTTGCGAGTGTGCACACTTCCTCGCAATTTACTCGCAATTTTGCGAGAGAATGATTAGAAGTTTCTCTAGCAAATTTGCGAGTAAATTTGGAGTAGACTTATTTTCCTTGCAGTTCACACGCAATTCGGTCGTAAATTTGCGACTGCAGATCTTCCTCGCAAATTTTCTCTCGCAAATTGACAGTTTTCTTATAGTGATATATATATATATATTATATATATANTATATATATATATATATATATTGGGTAGATTTGAGTATTTACTGCAGTTACAATATTACCCGAATCCAAAGTACAACACTTTGCTACCTATTCGGGTATTTGGGAGAAAAGTACCCAACCCGAAGTCTATTTTTCGGATTGTTGGGTTTGAGTTTGGGTATCGGGTAAAATGTCTTGGTTTAGACATTACAATGTGTCTTTTTGTTTTGTAAAAGCATAGAAACCAAAATGAAAGTGATTATACCCTTTTATCAATACTACATTTTACTCGTACTATTTAGCAATTTTCTCTATTAACACTTGGTACTATTTTTTTTACTCGTATTAGTAACAAAGGTAACATATAATACTTCCTTTAGCTTCTTGAACACCACAATTAATTTTGCCATACAAAAATCTGCATATGTTGAAACGTTTTCTCAAAAATTAAAATGTTGATCCTTTGCTTTCAACCAGTGCATTTTTTTTTTAACTAAGATAAAAAAATTTAAAACATATATAAAAATCGGTGTTCCAAAATCCAAAAAAGTGAAAGATTTCTATTGTAATATCAACGTCTCCGACTAAGATAAGTTCAACTTCCATTGTTGCTGCATTTTGTTCAAGGAGAAGCAAGAGAGGTGTAGTTTGGAGAAGATGATTCGATGTTCTGAGAGAGATCAAAGGAATGTTTTAAGCATAACAAACACAACAATCAAAAAATCAGTTACAAACATCAAACTAACTTATCGAAAGAAGAGAACTTTACTAAAAGGTTAGCATTGTGAGTAATCGATCAACAACATTGGCTTAAAAGCATTTGCGAAACTAGACAAGTTTATCCCATTGATCTTGATTTGTATGATGAGCCAATGACTTTTTGCAATGTAACTCTTTGTAGTGAGACGTTTGAAATTAAATAATTTCATATAAGACATATTCATTAATTTGCCAAAAAAACCCGAAAGATTCATAGTGCGAGTATTTTTAGTTTGATTTTGAAGCATTAGAAAAATACACGGAGTTTAATTACATGTTGATTCATTTATATGAATTAGATTTTGAAAGCGCTAAACGTTGACGAATTCCATTTGCTTCTAGATATTTTAAGTGAGATGATTTTCTTTTCACTGAATTCGTGTTACCATTGCTTTTTTACAAGAATGTAAAATCTTGGATTTTAACTCAAGTAGTCATTGATACATATATGCTCTATTTGTTGGTATAAAAAGAAGCAATGATTCAAAATGTGAAGGAATTAGTGATGGTGTTTTCGAAATAGATGGATGAATCTGGTAAGGATACTCCTGATTATGCAAAAAATAGGTGTGATGTCCAACAATGTACATGTCCTAATGGAAAATGTGAACTAAAAGAAGTACCTACATTGTTTCTTTTTTTTCTTTTTTTTTAAATTTCTTTGACTTCATAAATGGTGTTGAGGATTAGTACTAAAAGATTCAAGTATGTCTCTATAAGAAACATTTATCTTCTCTAATAGACCTATTGGATTTGTCCACTAAATATGCACAACGAAAAGAATTATTAAGCCGAATGGTAGAGTGGCCACAAAAGGAAAAATACAAAAAATTTAACCGACATGCCGTTGCATATAATTGATATGGGAAAAGTTTCGTCCAAAATAAAATCCAAGTTGCAAGTGCACAACGAACAAAATAATATTTAGTGATCGAATCCACGAGAATTAGTAGTGCATTAAGGATCTATAGACTTTCAGACCAACTAGGGAGAAGTAAATATTGTTTTTATACTAAGAATAAAGAAAAAAAATTATAACAGAAAACAAAGAAAAGATCAATGAAAGATAAACTATAGACAAACACGAACATCTATAAAATCATAAACTAAGATGATTAAGTTCGGATTTTAGGGGATTTTGGCTTAAGTCTAGAATACAATCACGGATGTATACCATTCTATTTTCGAAGCTCCGACACTGCATTCAACAACTAATTACTCAACTTTCAATGGTTATTGTAAAAGAAAAGCATGCATGAATTCATTCAGGATTGATTGTTTACGAATTTACATGGTTAAATTGGAAGTTGCAATTAGTATTCCCAAGTCGATCAGCTTACCAAATAACACATTCATTGGTATGACAAGTTTTTGGAATGCATACTAACCTAGGTTCGATTTTCAAGACGACCATACAAGCAAACAACATTAAGTATAATTAAAGGGGATAACATATATGATTAACCTTAATAGATATCCCTAAGCAACATTATCATGAGCTCATTGAAATGTACTGTATAACTAGAAGCTACTCAAGATTAATCACAAAAACATGCAGCACACAAGATGAGAAAACCGAGTTTATTGATGAATTGATGAAGAAACTATGAAGCCTTTAAGATACGAAGGGCACGACCTATAAAAGTTTCTTCCATACCCTCTAAGGAAGCTATTATACTTGAACACAATCCAATCCTAAATCATGGCTAAAAAAGTATTTATAATGTTTGTCCAACTTAGGTCAAGTTATGTTTAGATCGGGCCCTCGTGCCTTCAAACTTTGGGCTTCATGTAGAAGGGTTTTGACTTGAGAACTTAGGCATGAAAACGCTTGAATAGCATTTAACTGGGTCGTGTGAAAGTCTTTTTCGTACCCAATTCGTCATCTTTTTGTCTTAGTCTTTCTACGCATCCTTCATATGCGAGCCAATAGGGCCAATCTTCGGTACATCCGTTTTAAGTCTTACTTCAGTACTCAAAATAACATGAAACCACTTTGATATGAAACTAACTCAATTATCTAAGTGCTGTAAAATTTTAATCTGAATCCAATGAGGTAAAGGCCTTCACCAAGGATGATATTTCTGATGTCCAGAAACTGTCCAGAAACTGATTCTAATCCAATTAACTTCATATTGCTCTAAATTGCATAGTTAAACTTGACATGTCTCAAAATATGACAAAGATGGATGCACCTTTTAATGCATAAAGTTGCTTAAAAACATAGAGACAACCTATTAAAATCCATAGGAAAATCATGTAAGATTGGATGTTATCAGCATGTTGTAAGAAAGCTCGAGCCGTAACCACTTTCACCATTGGTGCGAACATTTTTCCATAGTCAACTCCTTCGATTTGATTGTTAACAAGAACAACCAAATGAGCTTTATGACGTTCAATTGGTCCATCTCAATTAAAGTTGAATTAAAAACCCCACTTACAGCCAAAACCCTTCTTTTCTTCAGGTGAGTCCTCCACTGTCCATGTGCCTAAATCCTCCAAAGCCACTATTTAATCTATAAATGCATCTTTGTTATGTTGACGTTCAATTTCTATGGTAATAGCGTAGAGATAAGTCTGATAAGAGGCAGAGAATTTACCAGAAGAAACTTAATTGTCTATATGATATGGGGTCACGACATGATATGGTGTGTGAAGAAGCATTATGATATAATATGCAAGTTTGGTCGGAGGAGCCTTTTTGTGATGACCATGACCAAGAAATTCTTGTTCAGGAAGAGATGCGGTGTGATTATTTGTGTATACAACTAACTGCTTACGAAGATGTTCTGTATATGATGGTGAAACTTGTTCTACCAAATCTAAAATCAATGGCGATGAACCAATCAAAGGAGGTACATCACGAACTAGAGGACACAAATGTTTTAGAGAAGAAGAAGTATGAGCTTCTACCGAATTACCGTCTCTACAAAAGACATAGGCTTTTGGGTTAATGTATCATTCATCGACAATAATTCCAAATGACAATCGTCAGGTAACAGAGGAGTGCGGTCTAGATGACTGTGGGAACCGAAATTCTCACTGTCAATGATATGTGGTTCACGGATTCTGTAGCCAAAGATCAACAGATCAAGATAGCGAGTTAGCGGATTAGTTAATAAGAAATACAAAATTTATCTGCGAGATAAGATCAAACAAGACAGCGTGAGTGAAACGTATGAACGAGCAATATAAGATATTTAGGTTAACGATATTCGAATTACGAAACGAGACAAGTTAACGATGAAA
>OVAN01013371.1:0-12894 GCA_900406275.1 Anastatica hierochuntica
ATATGCGAATGCAGCAATATTTGCTTGATGAGGAAATGCATCTGTAACCATATCATTATGATGGTGATAATTACCAAACTCATATTGATGATCATGCCTATTAGCAAGTTCAGCATTTTCTACGGATTGATGATGATAATTACTACTACTGCTACTACCAACATTAACCCAATGTCCTTCTCCATGTTGAAACCATATGAAATATTGTGGTGTAAATCCTCTACTTAACAAATGCTTCCAAACATTTTCAACAAGAATGAACCGTGTATTCTTGCACTTTCTACATGGACAGAACATCTTACCACTTTCGACTGTGATCGGTAGATTTGTGGCTTAACGCATGAAAATTTCAAGTCCTCCGAGGAACTCTTGAGTTTCCGATCCCTCCCCATCTCTATGCATGTACATCCACCGTTGGATTTTGTATAGATCGCCAGACATTTTTGATTTTCCTTTTGTGTTTGATGAGAGAAAGAATGAGTGAATGTGATTTGTGGTACAAGTGAAAGAGGTAATTATAGAAATTTAATAAATTTTAGCATTGAATTTACTTTGGATTTTAACAATGAATTAACAACGATTTTTTTTTGCTACCAACAAACAACAATTTAACTTTCAATTAACGACTATATTATTCGTTGTTAATTATTTGGTACACCTATAATAAACGTTTTAAACATATAACAATTTTAGTCTCTAATTCGTTGTAAATTACTTGTTAAGTATGTCGTTTTTGAATCATTGTTATTTAACGAGTTTTTAACGACGATTTACAAAAAAACTGTAAATTTGTCGTATAATCGTCGTAAATTATCCACATTTTAACGACGATTGAAATCGTCGTTAATTTACGACGATTTTACGACAAAAATAATTTACGTTGTACATTGTCGTCAATTCGTTGCTAAATAACAATGATTTTTTTGTCACAAAAAATCGTTGTTAATCGACTGTTTACTTGTAGTGACACTTGTCCACTACTTATTGTTCACACATGTTATTTTATCCATGTTATTCAAGAGTTAGACGACAAAATACTCTTATATCTTGTCTTATCCATGGTTTTCTTGTTCACAAAATTTTTTTAAAAGGATGAAAATACAATGTCTTTGTCCATAATTTTTTGTCCACCACTTACTGTCACGCGTTTGTCTTGTTCATTTTTTATCCATTACTTGTTGTCGATATGCATTTTTTAAATTCAAGTAGGGGTAAATTGGCTATATTTGAAACTAAACAGTTAAAAAGTACACAAAAACTGTCTATTTCTCTCAAAATGTCTTTATGTGTTATAAATTTTTAAATGTGCCTTAAGATCCAATATAACTTTGCATTGAGTATGATTTCATTGAATTTTATCTTTTATTATCATAGATTTCAAATGAAAGATTATTGATTTAATAAGTTGTGTATTTCTTTTTTTACGATCTAATAAATTATGAATCAATAGGATCGATTTTTGAAGTGGTAAGTGGAATATAGATTATGGGTTTATGTCAAAAAAATTTAGATCCTTGAAGAGAGAAAAGACACAAAATTTGGAAAGATAATTTTTTTTATAGAAAATGTTCAATATTTTGTATTTTTCTAAGCTTTTATAAAATATTAAAAGGACCTGTATATCAAAGACCCCATTTACTGAAATCATTTTAAGTTTTTTTTTTTAATTATTGCGCTCCCGTACGAACTTGGAATATTAATAATTTTAAAGATGATGATTGCTCTTTATATGATGAAGCCATTGAAAAGTACATGTTGTTTAATCGAAATTAATAGCCTTTAGTTTTTGTTATCGATGTTAAAAGCATGACATGTGGTGTGTACTCCGTAGATAACTTTTACATATTCATCGAATTTCACTTTTGATAACTTCAGAAGTTGAAAATCTATAATAAAACTAAAAATTGAAATCATTTACTGAGGACGAGACAAAAAAAAAAAAAATCATTTACTGAACAAAATGTTCGGGGGGGGGGGGGGGGGGGGGGAAGAAAACCTANGTGGGTGGTGGGGTGGGGGAAGAAAACCTACAGTTGACATATAGCTACCATATTAAAATAAGCTATTTTTCATTTTTATTTCTCTATCTTCTATAGAGGTAATTAGTAAAAATTGTTATATTAATTTCTATTTTTACTTTGAAACATGTAACATCTAAAATAACAATGATATATGTCAAAATCTGGTGAGCTATAATTATCTTACGTGTCATGTTCACGTTAAACACGTTTAATTTTACAGAATAAGACTAGATTAGGGTCGATGTTATACACAGAGAAGATATGTTAAAAATGTAGTTTCAATATTAAGAATTAAATTGATAAACAATTTAATAAACACCTGCATAGTTTTGTATAATATTATGACACATATTTTAATATAAAAATATATACTTTGCATCTCATGATATAGAAAATCAAAAAATAATCGAAAAAGAGAAAAAACACTCTCTATGTAACTATTTGATTCGATAAATAGATTTCAAATTTTATATTAAAAAAAATCAATTTTATCGTATTAATAAATAAACATATGTATTATATGTATTTCAGTTAAAACTAGTTGACCGTAAATTACATGTTTTGTATTTTATTGTTTTTAAATTTCATAATTGTAATTTAATAATTTGATGCAAAATAGAACTACAATAAAATCAATTATAAAAATTAAAATTAGAAAAAGTAAAGGAAATATTCAAGATAACAATTTTTTGAGAAAAGTTGGGAAAATGCCTTAATTGGAGTTTTGTTTTTGAAAAATACACTATTGTTTATAATCTTTGAAAATTACACTTTTTTAAATAATAAATTGCGAAAATACCTATAACAAAATATACATGTAGTATTTCATAGGAAAATAAAATTTTATTGCAACAAAAAAAGTTATTATTTTTATAACTATATCGATCAATTTTGAAAAAAAAAATATCTTGGATTTGATGCTAAGAGATATAGTATCTTTAATATAGATAAATCAGTACAATGCAAAATTAAACCACGACCAAACTTTCAAAATTAAGTAAACCAATATTAATTTAATTGAATCAAGACAAAACCAAATGTTTGGTTTACTATCACAATAATCCCAATCTCTTTAATTGTTCTTGCGACGTTCTTGTAGAGATTACAAATTGCTTCTCCCTTTATCATAATTTTGGTCTTTGGGATCTACTGGTTCCGTTCATCATCTTGTTTAGTACCTATTTTCTTTGTTCCCTCGAGATTTTACAAGAGTTTTGTCTAAGATTTTGTCAAATTTAATATGAGTTTTGAGAAGAAAAAAATGAATTTTGTTATTTTGATGATCTCTCATGAATATTATTTGTCAAAGATTTATCCACTTTTTTGGATGAATTTTCTTATGAAGAAATATAGAAAAGGAACAATGAAGAAAGGAAAAGAGAAAGAGCCGTAAATTTTCTTCTTTATGTACTTTAGAAGAAGGATGAGTATATATGGAAGAGTATAGACATAGAAATAAACAATATTTACATAATTCTTGCTATTATGTACTTAGTCGTTGGCTCTTTAATTCTAGAGATCGTATGTTTATTGATTGACTTGGTTTAATCTCCAAATCTTCAAAACTTCCTGTTCCAAATATAAGAGATATGTATAACTGAATATTGTTACAAGTATATATTCCTCATAGATACATTAGTTAGGATCGTACATATATTCTTTGTGGTACTCTCTGTATATATATTGATCGATCTCTCTCTCAATAAGATATGCAATTTCCTTTCACTTCTACATGGTATCAGAGCTACCTTGTTAAAACAACATATCCTTTTTTTTTCTTTTCACTAAACCCCCTTTCTCCTTTCTGATTCACAATGGAAACTCCCAGCTCCTCTGCAACTCAAGCCACGAGCTCAACTGTGAACCTATCTGATTCGACAAATCAGATCTCAATCATCAACATGATCAACATCACGAAACTCTCTTCCACCAATTATCTCACCTGGAGCGTGCAAATCACTTCCCTGCTTCGCGGTTATGATCTCTTGAAGTTCATCGATGCCACAGCAACACCACCCTCACCGACCACCACGACAAACGGTGTCACAGCCACAAACCCTGAGTTCCTTGTGTGGCAAAGGCAAGACAACCTTCTCTTCAGTGCGTTGATGGGCGCTATTGAAACTCCACAACAGCCACTAATCGCCACGTCTCGCACGACACTCGAAGCTTGGACAACTCTGTCTCTCACTTACGGTAAACCCACACGAGGTCATATCAAACAACTCAAACAACAATTGAAACTCTGTGTCAAAGGTACGAAAGATATTGACAGTTATATGTAGCTGATTAAAACCAAGGCTGATGCACTTGCCTTGCTTGGAAGTCCGCTGGATGTCGAAGATCTCACAGACATCGTTCTTGATGGGCTCGGTGACTATTACAAATCTGTGATAGATTCGATTCATAATCGTGATTCTCCGATTTTCTTTGCTAAACTACATGAAAAGCTTTTGAACAGGGAACTCGCCATCAATAGTGTTCTACCACAGATCTCTCCCTTTCCTGTGACGGCAAATATGGTCCAAAATCGAAACCAAAACCGTAACTGGCGACCACACAACAATCATGACTCACAGACTGTGCCGCGTAATCACCAAAACTCAGCTCGTCGACCTTAGGTAAGTGTCAAGCCTGTGGTACACAGGGACACAGTGCAAAGTTCTGTCCTCTGTTTCGCTTAGTACAACACTCGACACAGTCTGCACCTGCTACTCCGTCGTTCCGACCCAGAGGAACACAAAACTGGACTCCTCGAGCATACAATGCCTCCATGGCACCACCAGACCCACCATCTTGGCTACTTGACAGTGGCGCAACGCACCACATCACTTCCGATCTCGCCAACCTATCCATTCACTCACCATACACTGGATCCGAAGAAGTGCTTGTGGGTAACGGTGATGGTCTTCAAATTACGCACACGGGTTCACTTTCTCTCCCACATTCATCTCATCTTTTATCTCTCCGTGATGTATTACGAGTTCCTGACATTGCACGTAACATGATATCAGTAAAGAAGCTATGTTCTGACAATTTTGTCTCGGTGGAATTTTTCCCCGATTGGTTTCAGGTGAAGGATCTCAACTCGGGGGCGCGATTAATCCAAGGAAAAACGACGGATAGTGGATATGAATGGCCAGCTCTTGATGACTCTCGATTCTTTGCTCTCTCTGCTGCAATAAAAAGTCCCTTGACCATTTGGCATTCTAGGCTTGGGCATCCATCTCTTTCAACCTTAAAAGCTATTGTTTCTCGCTATTCACTACCTTTTTCAAATAAAGACTTAAATCTTTCCTGTGATGCTTGTTCTACTTCTAAGAGCCATTAAATGCCATTTTTACCTCAACTTTATCTTCAACCAAGCCACTTGAGCTCATTTACTCAGACGTTTGGACATCTCCGGTTCACTCCGTTGATGGATTCAAATACTATGTCATCTTTGTCGATAATTTCACTCACTACATATGGCTATATCCCTTACGCCGAAAATCTGATGTCCTCTCTGTTTTCACATGTTTTAAACAACTTGTTGAGAATAAATTCAATCACCGTATCGTTACTCTTTATTCCGATAACGGTGGTGAATATATTGCCTTAGCAAAATTTCTAGTCGAGAATGGCATCTCCCATCTAACCTCCCCTCCTCACACGCCACAACACAATGGTTTCTCCGAGAGACGGCATCGTCATCTTGTTGAAACCGGGCTTGCTCTTCTCTCCCACGCCTCCATTCCCATTACCTAGTGGAGCTATGCTCTAGCTGCTGCCACCTACCTTATAAACCGATTACCAACTCCTACACTCTCCAATACCTCACCATTTGAATGTCTTCATAACACTTCTCAGAATTACACCAAGTTACGTGTATTCGGTTGCCTCTGTTACTCATGGCTACGCCCATACACCACTCACAAACTTGAACCTCGGTCTAAACCTTGTATATTTCTCGGTTACTCTCAAACTCAAAGTGCATTCCTTTGTCTTGAACCTTCATCTCAAAAAATCCTTGTGTCTCGTCATGTCCAGTTCCAAGAAACCATATTTCCATACAAACACCTCTCTGTTGTCACTCCATCCTCACCTTCTTCATCACCTATACTCTGGTTCCCGCCGCTAATATCATCATCTGACCATTCTACGTCACTCCCGTCTGGAAGATCTGTGCCCCCAAGTTTGGTTTCTTCACCTTCAACTATGGCTTCTGTTTCTGACTCTGCAGGTGATGATTCTCGGACTCATTCAGCTGCTGCTCCGCAGCTGCTGCTCCGCAGCTGCAGCTCCTCTCACAGGCTCTGCAACCTGAATCGAACACTGAAATAGGCAGCTCCTTCGCTGCACAAGAACCTGTAACTATCTAGTCTACAGAGTCGATAGTTCCGGTTAATGAGTCAGACACAACTTCAACATCTGCTCCGGTTAATCGGCAAAATATGGTTACCAGGTCAAAGAACAATATATCTAAGCCTAACCCTCGGTTTGCTATGCTTACAACTGTAGTGCGTGAAACAGAGCCAAAGACAGTGGCTCAAGCCTTGAAAGATGAAAGATGGTGTGGAGCCATGGGGTCCGAATATGATGCTCAGATGAAACATCACACTTGGGACTTAGTTCCTCCCGATCCCTCCTACAATCTCGTTGGAACAAAGTGGGTATTTCGAATCAAACGTCTCCCAAACGGTGAGATAGACAAATACAAAGCACATTTTGTCGCGAAAGGTTTTCATCAACGTCCGGGACTCGATTATGAAGAAACCTTTAGTCCGGTGATAAAAGCAGGGTTCGTACGTTTGGTTCTCGGACATGTTGTTGATTGTGGTTGGGATATTCGTCCACTAGACGTCAACAACGCATTTCTTCAAGGAAATTTCACTGAAGATGTCTATGTACCTCAACCTACGGGTTTTGTCGATCCTGACAAACCTCATTATGTATGTAAGCTACGCAAAGCACTTTATGGTCTTAAGCAGGCTCCTCGTGCGTGGTGCTTGGAATTGCGGAATTTTCTCATCGCCTCTGGCTTCATGAACTCTCTCTCCGATACATCCCTGTTCATTCTCAACCAAGCTGGTCTTCTCTTGTATGTCATTGTGTACGTCGAGGACATCCTCATAATTGGGAACAGTTCACGAGCTATAGAAAGCTTTATCCAGCTACTGGGAAATTGATTCTCCCTAAAAGACATGGGTGCTCAGAGTTATTTTCTAGGGATTGAGGCTTACAGAACCGACAAAAGCCTTCTACTCACTCATCACAAGTATATCACCGACCTCCTGACACGTACGAATATGCTGGAAGCAAACCCCGTCTCAAATCCGATGGTTACTAATTGCTCTCTCACTTTACAATCGGGTACTCCTCTTGCGGATGGTCGTGAATATCGTACCGTAGTTGGCAGTTTGCAGTATTTACATTTCACGCGACCTGATGTTGCCTTCGCCGTGAACAAATTATCACAATACATGCACCAACCTACGGACGAACACTGGCAGGCAGCGAAACGTGTGCTGGTCTGGAAACCAACCAGCAACTACATGCCTTCTCGGACGCGGACTGGTCTGGAAATCGCGACGATTACACTTCGACTGGTGCGTACATTGTCTATCGCGGCTCACACCCTATTGTCTGGTCATCTAAAAAGCAAAAAACGGTGGCTAGATCTTCAACAGAGGCTGAGTACCGCTCCGTTGCGGACACAGCAGCCGAACTCCGTTGGATTGTTCAACTAATGACTGAAATGGGTATTGCTCCTACCTCTCAACCTGTCATTTACTGTGACAACATTGGTGCGACATATTTAGCAGCCAATCCGGTGTTTCACTCGCGTATGAAACATGTAGCTAATGACTATCACTTTGTGCGACAAATGGTTCAGTCTGGTACACTCCGAGTCTCCCATGTTTCCTCCAAGGATCAACTTGCAGATGCTCTTACAAAACCATTACATCGCCTGCGGCTTCACGATCTTAGCTACAAGATTGGACTCTCTACCGGTCGTTCATCTTGCGGGGGCGTATAAGAGATATGTATAACTGAATATTGTTACAAGTATATATTCCTCATAGATACATTAGTTAGGATCGTACATATATTCTTTGTGGTACTCTCTGTATATATATTGATCGATCTCTCTCTCAATAAGATATACAATTCCCTTTCACTTCTACACCACAATCTTATGCATGTATATCTTTTTATGAGTTTTACACGAGAATTTATAAACAAAGAGAGATGATATGCTTTATAAAACAGAGAGAGAGAGTTCTCTAACGTAAATACACTATATTGCCTAAATATATACGAGATTTTATTTGTCCGCGTGATTTTACTTTCAACTATCTTGTGTCAACCTGAATGATTCATCAGTTTATATAGAAGATATAAAGAAAAATATAAACATATAAAAGATAGTCAATAAAATATGTAAGGTTTAGCCATTAAATTGTAATGTTAAAAAATAAGTATTTACCTGAAATAAATATTTTATAACAAAAATGAAATAAAATAAATATTAATATTAATTAAAATGGTAATTTTGAATTGAAATTATAATTTAATCATAATATGTTAATTTAATTTAAATGGGGTTAAAAAGGTCAAATCATATACCACAAAGTATAGTTTTTAAAGAAAAACCAAAAGGGTGTAGCTTTCAAATATAAAAACTTTTTGCGGGTATTTTTTATAAAATCCCCAAATTTCTTCTTTTTATTATTTTGCCTTTTTAAGAGTTAATTGATCTAAAAAGAAATGTTCTATAAATTCTACAATATAAATGGATACGTATCATCATCTAAACTAATGATGACACATATTGAAATCTCGTGAGTTATAATTTTACCTACATATAATATTCACATCAAACACGTTAAATTTTATATATAAGATTAAGATCTATATGTAAAATAAACGCCTTTTCTATGTTAGATTTTCACTCTATAAACAATAAGATAATACTGTGTGATTGACAAAAAAAAATAATAATGATATAACACTAATAATTGGATTCTCATTAGATTGTATTTTCATTAGTACAAATGACAAAGCGCCATGTGATCATTGCTAAGTTCGACGGCGCTTGTTTTAAAAATTTTAAGCCATTTTTTAATTTTCTTACTTAAAAGGTTCTCACACATCTTCAAATATTTTTGTACTTCAAAGACAATCATTACTAGGATTTTAATCTGCGCAATATGTTGTATCATATTTATTAAGTTTTGTGAAAATTTAAATTTTAAAACAACATTTAAAATTATTGTGTAACTTAATTTGTAAATTTATAGTAGCGTTAAACATTTTGGTATTGATTAAATCATACCTATCTTTTTATAATACTTTTTGTTTCAATTAATTAGATGCAAACTGAATCATATTTTCTTTTTTAAATTATTATTTCAATTATAATGATATAGCGAAAACTGTGTTATTTAATAAAAAAATAGTACTCTCTGTTCTATTTTTATTTTAATCTTTGATTTATTTAATCCATTTTTAACTTAAAAGATTTTTCTTATTGGTTAAATTATGTTTGTTTAGATATAAATAATATTTTTAAGTATATTTTTTAACACGGGTGGATCGACAAGGTCCGATCCATAGCCAAACCATACGACGCGGGACATCGCGACTTAGTGGAGTCGAACTCCAGACGCCTGAGTACTCAGCACCAGGACCTTTGACACTGGACCAAATGAGTCTCGGCAAGATTCTTAAATTTAAGTATATAAAGACAAAATTCTTAAATAATATTTTTAAGTATATAAAGACAAGATTCTTAAATTTCTTTTTTTTATCTCAAAATACTTATATAATGGAATAGAGGGAGTATGTTTTAGAGATATTTACATTTATAATAATTGATATTAATAAGTGTATGTGGCATGGTAATGTTGTCTTAAAGACAACTAAATTCCGAACCGCGCAACCGCGCGAATATTTTTTATATAATTTTATATATTAGTAATCATGTTTAGATTTTCTAGAATCAGGTTTAAAATTTTCGGTTATTTCGAGTTTCAGATTCGAATTCGACTTCAGGTTCAAATTTTTTAGATTTTATAGTTATATTGAAATCCGGGTTCGGGTTTAGATTTGAGATTTTCGGATTTTCAGATTTCATCAGATACTCGTATGAGTTTAGTTAGGATATATTTGATACCCGAAATACCTTGCAACAAAACCCGTTGGAGTATTTTTAAGAAAAACATCAGATGCTTGAACTTATTTTTATAGCTTATATAAATTATTTTATAGGTTTTTCTAAATTTTATCAATTTATGATTTTTTAGTTTTGTAACAATTATTTAAAAATAATAATATTGTAATATAATTATTTTTAAAATTATGGATTTTTTGTCACAATATGGATTTATTTTAAATTTGAAAACAAACTATATTTAAATTTAGTGAATATGATGATTTTAAATTGTATTGGTTCACAATTTTGATAATGATTATGTGAAAAGAATTTTAGAATATTCTAATATGTTTGTTGGAATATGTAAATGAGTAATTAGAGTTATTTTAATTTATTAGATACATTTAATAAAATTTCTAAAGCATGTCCAATATAAAAAATCATATATGAAAAGGTTTTGTACTTCCCTTTTAGAGGATGTATTAGACTAAGTATTTGATGAGATTTTATTTTTTTATGAGCTTTTAGAAGAGTTTGATGAGTTAGGGAGTAGTTGTGATTTTTTTTAGAAATTCTCTGCAATTCCACCTAAAACCATGTGATTTGATGTGATTTGAGTCTTTGTATTTTTAACAAGGAAGTTCTACTAAAACACTTTAAATCGCTAAAAATCCATTACATAAAATATTTCCAATTACAGTGGAATTGAAGATACATTTTAAAATCACTACTTCACTAACAATGAACTTTATAAGATTTTTTAAAATTCTTGTTTCAATAACATGAGATTTCATATTTTCATACAAATCACTCCAAATGACTGTTTTAATAAGATATATTATCTTTTGTGGTAAAGTTAATTTAAATTTTTTTTTTACCTTTTACATATTACGAAAATGTAAACTATTAATTATTTCTATTATTAAGTTAGCTTTATTAGTTTTTTTATTAGTATATTTTTTAATTTTTACAAAATTAGGATTTTATCTATATTATAACTAATTAATTATATATTAATATTATGTAATTAAAAGTATATTTTTCACTTAAAAGATAAAATTAAATACTTTTTATGATTCATTTACTTACTTTTAAAATAAAATTATTTATTTGATGGATATTTTGAAAAATATATTAAAATAATCTAGATACCATCTTTTTTGAAGAATCAATATGATTCGCCTTGTATTCTCTCTACTTATCTTGCGATTTCAGGATGTGATTTACAACTCACAACACTCAAAAGAAAGAAGAACAAGATAGAGACACAAGATTTTATAGAGTTTCCCAAAACTATGGGTACGTCTCTCTTCAGGATCGGAACCTGGTAATTCACTATCTCAGTGTTTTACAGAGCTTGAAGAACAACAACAATGGAGATTACAAAAAACCTATCAACAATGAAAATAAGATTGAAGAGGAAGAAGAAAGTTTGTTATGTTGTATTCTATTTTTGATCTTCTCCCTCTGTTTTTATCTTTGAAACTTCATGGGCTTAATTTCCGCAAGCCCAACTTCTTCTTTAATCTCATCTCTTCTTGTTTTGCTTTTGGGCTTTAGTTAATTAGACCCAATAGTTATTTGGATCATAATCAACAAAACTCCACCTGATCCATTAACTCTCTCTCTCTCTTCACTCACGAAACACTTTCGCAAAGTCCGCCGCTAGAGAGAGAAACAAACCCTTTGATCTTCTCTTCCCCGATCCTGGTGACCTCCGTGTCTGACCCTTTACCAGACACTATCCTTTCCCTTCTCCACCTGGTTCTTAAGCTGCATCTCGCAAGCTTCAACCCCTGAAGAACAGAAACCTTTCACCTTACCTCTGTCTCTTTTCAACCGAGACAGACCACCGTCTCCTTTTCCTCCGGTGACGGTGACTCCAGATCGTCTCAATCCCTGACGATCTTAAGCTTGCTTAAGCAACTTTCGGACTTTGCACAAGGTAATGTTTTCGTTAACATATCTGCTGGAATTTTAGTAGTGTGTATCTTCTTCAATTCCACGACTCCTTCAGCTATAACATCTCTTATGAAGTTATACTTAACCGTTATATGCTTCGTCCTTCCTAAATACATATAGTTTTTAGCTAGGTGAATAACACTTTGAGAGTCGCAATTAATCTCTATAGCCTCTTGATCAAAACCCATTTTCTCGCAAATACCCTTTAGCCATATAGCTTCTTTTACACATTCTGATAATGACATGTACTCTGCTTCTGTTGTTGACAGGGCCACGACCTTCTGAAGTGTCGATTTCCAGCTCACTGTGTTGCCACCCACAGTGAACACATTTCCTGTGATTGATCTGCGTATATCCAGGTTAGAAGCAAAGTCTGAATCGCAGTAGCCTCTGATTCTGAAATCATCCTCCTTTGTAAAAGATAAGTTTACATCTAACGCACCTTTAACATATCTCATTAGCCATCTGACTGCTAACCAGTGAGTTCTTCCAGGTTTTGCCATGTACCTGCAAACCATTCCCACTGCATATGCTAGGTCTTGCCTGGAGCCGACCATAGCATACATGAGGCTACCCACAACACTGGCGTAAGGTACACTTTCCATCTCCTTAGCCTGCTCTAGAGATTCATCTTCTGTCAAACTCTGTAACTTGAATTGAGGTCCTAAAGGTGTAGAATGTGATTTACAATACCACATCCCAAACAGCTTAAGAACCTTTTCCAAATACTCATTCTGTGAAAGAATGAGTATACCCTTTTCTCTATCACGGTAG
>OVAN01013372.1:0-12894 GCA_900406275.1 Anastatica hierochuntica
TAAAACTTGAAATTGAGTTAATCACTAGCGAAATCTAGCCCTCAACAAGTTATAAATTTAAAACTTGAAATTGTATGTACATCAACCATATTGAAAAAGGCCACTCATGTAATGGAATCCAAATCTTAGGTGACAAACTTATAGAATATGAAATAATGTATGTCTTTACCTTCCACATGGGAAATATTGTTTCTCCGCCCTTTTTGACATTGGACAAGTACATTAAGACATTTGCGATACGGTGAACACCGAGCTCTAGAGTAGTCTGATCGTGAAAGTAGTCAAAATGTGGTTCATATTTTTGACCATTCTCATAGTGCAATATTTGGATGGATTCTCCATTTTTAAATCGACAACACAGAAAAAAGAGACGAGTAATTATCAGCTACTAAACAATAAAGTAAGAAATATAATTTCAAAAATATATGCCTCGGAAATACCCTCCGGAAGAAAGGTCCATGCAACAAATCTTGACTCGACATTAGATACAATATCATCCTGCAAAGGCACAAGACATAACCATTCAAGACTACAAGTTCAAGGTTTAACGATCAGTAAAGGACACAACACTGCAATATCAAGATATGCATTTGAGCTACTAATTTTTCTAATCGCTTCCCTGTAATAGCGAGATTTACATTCAAGCTACTACATTTTCTTACCAAAGAGGTACAATCCTGCGATTCTACATGGGATGTAATTTATCACTTGTGTCCAAAAATGCAGAGAACTAATATATCTAATTGGTGAAATAAAACTAGTCCAATACAATGTATAAACATAAACGGCGAATATGTACACAACCGAAACACAAAAATAAATTAAGATATTAATAGGTCGTTCAAAAGCTTTATACTAAGAAACATATTTGCTAACAATTCCCTCCCTTAATATTCTGAAATAACATAGCGGAAGCTTACTTGTATTTTGGATAGAAACATTACAGAACTTGTGCGTACTTCGCTTTCTACGCTCTCACCTGAATCACTATCAACGAGCATTAACTTCTTAAGCTCTCCTTTTGCCTAAAAAACGTTTCTGATCTCAGTTACAAACATTCCATCATTATAAAAAATACTTTTAAAATCAAAAACTTTTTATTCTACCAAATTAATAAGATGATCACATTCCTCACCTGAGAGGAAATATTTGAAGAAAAACGCCCTGTAGAAACAACAACAAACTCACATAATTATCACACGAACTGGATCAAATTTAAGAGTGTTTTGTTCTAGGAAATTTACAAACTTAGGAATCCAAGAGAGCTTAGTGACACGTGTCGGATCTAAAACAAGAGAAGAAGCACTTGTTTTCATCATAATCATAGACCCATCTCTTCACCCTAACCCCCAAGCAAAAAAAAACTATCAGTCAACGCACTTCGAAGAAAACAAATCAAATCAAGGATGAGATCAAACAAACCTATTACTCAATCGAGGGAGGAAACAAATAGAAGCATTTAAAATTCCAGGTAAAATCAAGAGAAGACACACAAAAATGCAAGAAAATTTCGAAAATCCATTTGGAAAATTGTAATTCTCTTGAGGAGACTTTGTGCTGGATCAAACACTCCAAAGCCCCTTGAAAGGAAGAAAATATATTCATTTGCCCCCTATTGAAAAGAATATTTTTTTTCCTTTTATTTGAAAGAGGAAAATTAGGAAAAAACAATAAAAACAAACCTAAGTTCTCAAAATTACTAATCTAACCGTTCAATATGAATTATCCTTGCACGTGTCCACTACAATTCGGATCCACCTTTACATTTTGTGAAAAAATCAAATACCTATTCCCAAACGAATCAAAGTCTCATATACTCTCCATTATAAAACCAATCTCTCAAATGCTCCTCTTATAAAATAGAACTTTTGTTTCTATTTATTTTAAAAAGAAAAAAGGGTAAAAGACAATTTTATCCCCAAATATTTGAAACATCAGGTAACCATAATTCTTTCTTCTTTGTTTTTATCAACGAGACGCCACACTAATTTTCATTATTCGATTTTCATTTTGTCTTTCTGCTTCTTCTCTTCTACTTCCTCTGAGATTTTCTTGGTTTTTATTCTTCTTCTTCAAATTTAGGGTTTTTATCCATGAATTCTTCTTCTTCTTCTTATGTTTCTTCTGGGTTATTTGTCATTTCAATTCATCATCTTTGGATTCTTTTTCTTCAGTTTTCTGGATTTAGGGTTCATCATCTTTGGGGTTATTTTTCTTATAGTCTTCTTCTTCAAATCCTCTTTTTCGTGTTTCTGGATCTGTTCCTCCTCTTTCTCAGGTTCGATTGAGGGTTTCTGAAATCCTTTTCTAATTCTGGTAATCAATTTCTTTGTGTTCCATGGAGAGAGTGAGTAAAATTCGTCATGGCTACTTTCTGGGTTTAAACTTATTCTCCATGCAAATTATTCTTCTTCTGGGTATAACTACGAAACTCAGAAACAGTTTTACCAAGTTGTACAACATGAATTGTACAACTCGGTATAACTGTCTGTAAATCCATGTTGGTTGTACCATTTACAAACAATTATACCAAGTTGCACAATTCATGTTGTACAACTTGGTAAAACTGTCTTGGGATAACCCAATATAATTACACAGAGTTGGACCAAGTTGTACCATTTACCCAGTATAACTACGTATAATTGGACCAGTTGTACCTCGATAATTTAATTTGAAATTTAAAATTGAAATTTGAAATTCGAAATTGAAATTTGAAATTTGAAATTTGAATTTTTTTTAAAAAATCGAAGGGCAAAATCGGATTTCTATTAATTCATTAAGAGTAGTGGAGTATGTAGATTAATGAGGAGTATAGTAGACTCATTTTCAACATTTAAGAGTATTTGAGATTTTAACCCAAGCNTTCCCAAACCCACTAAGAAGAAATTTGACGACGACGACTCTCCCCGAAGTTCTTGAGCTTCGACGCAATTATCTACTTCTACTTCATTGTCGAGGTGACAAAATGATGATCCAGAATCGTACTTACAATCCCCTTCGCATTCTTCTGTTTCTCATCACCATACCGATGATTCCCGAAATCTCCCGTGGTATTGCCTCCTTTTGTTAGCAATCTCTGAAAAAGGGTTACAACCTCAGTTGCTTTGTTGTCCCTCTGATTCTCCAGGACAAGGTTTCCTTAAGCAACTGGATTTATGGCATTATCGTTCATTATCGTTGTCTTCACCGGAAAAAATTTCTCACAAAACATCGATCATATCTTTATAAAATTTCAGCCTGTATCTTCTCCTTAATTATAGCGTTTAGCAAGAGTTTAGATATCTCCATGATTCTCAAACATTTTTGCTCAAATTTTACCGGCAATTGGAGCTTTGCGTGTGTCGGTGCTGCCACCACCTCTTCCACCATTGTCGTCATAGGCACGGCCGAATCAGGTGACTCCTAATTGAAAACCTGACGGTCGCTTCTCCAAAGGAGATTCTAGAGTCATTCTTTGCAGTGAGCCGACAGAGAAACTCCTAAACCGAAGCTAAAGGCGTTACACTAAGATAAAGTCAAAACAACTTTCGTTTGTGAAATGGTTTGGGATCATCTTCGATCAAACCCTTTTAAATGAGTTTCATATCATATCTAATTATTTGATACAATATGATTTCGTGAGTATGTGGTTCTTGTAGATTAGATGAAGAGATTATTGAAATTTGAAACGTTGTTTGTGGCCAAGACATTAGACTTCAAAAAAATTAGAATCAGATAACTCCAAGATGTCTTCTTCTTCTTCGACTTCGATTTCCAAAAAGGGTGTGATGTCTTTCTCTAATTTTTTTTGTCAAGTTCGATTTTAATCCGAAAAATTTCAAATATTGATAAAATTTGAGATCCTTTTTTATCATAGGATTTAGTTTTTAATTTGAACAATAGGTTTTAAATAGAAAAATGAATGAGATCTGATACCTATGGTTGTTATATGGCTTATCCTTCTATATAAATTATGAACGTATTTATTAAAGCGCACATGGATACTGTCATAAAGATGAATGAGATCTGATACCTATGGTTGATATATTCTTTTGTGTAGATTTTAGGTCAGGGTGACCCACTATTGCTAAGAATGGATCTGGTTGCACATTCTATAATGGTTGATATCACTGATCGAGCGTTACTTATGTTTCCTATGTTACACTAAAATGTTTTCTATGTTACACATTTTTTTACACTAAAATGTTCAGTTCATTTTTTTTGAAAAAGTGAAAATGCTATTGTTCTATGATTACGAGTAGAAAAAATGACCAATATTTGAATATGGACCCAATTTTGATAAGACATTTAGGGCTCGTTTTATCTTTTCGTACCTCAATACCCTTTTTACTGGTACTTATGAGACTTCAAAGTACAACCGAAACTTTTTAAATGGTAAGTGTAATATTAGAAAAAAGTAATTTAAATTAGGTAACATATTTCAATATTAAATTAAAAGTGAAAATCAATTCAAAAAAATTGAATAAAATTAAAAGAAATAAACATATGTACAATTGGTATTGCTAAGTGAGGTGGGCCAAATTTAATATTTATAAAACCTAAAACCTACTTTCTATTCCGAAAGAGAACGGGGTCAAACGTAGTACTTTAGGATCGTCCAAGGATTTAGAGGCTAGACTAGTAGAACCTAAACAAAGAGAATGCACTAAGAGTCTTAGTCTAGGGGGCGATTTAATAGGGGATTGTCACGGGTCTCCACTAAATCTAATGGTAATCAAGGCCAAACATGGTGAAAACTCACAAAAGAAAGCAATAAGAAAGCTAGCAAGAAAGTAAAGCAAGAAATAAGTAAACTTGGATCTAATCAAGTAAAAGATAGGATCTTGAGACAGTGGTTATGGGTTCGGGTTCAATTTAGAGATGAGATGGACTTTGGTAAGACATTATTAGATGATTGAAGCTATGCCTAGACCAAGGATCCCCCTATTATCGATCAACCCACTCTCGTGACGGAGATCTATTGACCTATACACGTTACAAGGCTCAACTTCCGTTTGTTATCTATCTAAACATGTATGTGATAGTAAAGCACAAGCCCTTCTAGCCATTTAACACCTTGGTGTCCCATCGGGCAAACTACTCTCATAGCTCAATGTTAAAAACATAGATCTACTTCTCTCAAGCATTTCATCGAACACTTTCTAGGCGTGTCAATGAGCAAGCAAATGGTTTTGAAGAACTAAACTAGATCTAGTGTGAATCTATGCCAAAATCTAGCCTAATCATCCATCACAACACTAGATCTATTTCTGGCCTACCATATCTCAAGATCCAAGAAGGATCAACTCACTAAGAGTCATGAAAATCCAAAGACAAGAGTTGGGTCTTTGAGCTCCCATGGTCTTAGATAAATAGATCTAGAGAAAGAGATGAAGAAGAAAAGATCCAAATCACTCAAGAATAATAAAGAGTTATTACAAAGTCTTAGATCTCAGAATGAAAGAAAATATAAGTATTTTTAATCAAAGATAAGCATATGTTAGGATATCTTGGTACATAAAGGGGCTATATATATTAAGGGAAGGAGTGAGGAAGCCCTAAAAAAGGGGTTTATCTCATCAAAGTCGCCTACCATCGACACAAAGTAGGCTACCGTCGATGGTGGCTCACCTTGGGCAGCAAGGCTGTCAAGGGAGGCCAGCATCAACCCAAGGTTGGCAAGCATCGATCTGTGGATCGATGGCAGCGTCCCTTGACAACTTCTCGTGCCTTCTTTCTCCTCTTTGATGCCTTGCTTGATCCCAACTTCTTCCATAGTGTTTAATTTCCTTTGTCCTTTGCTTTTAGCTCCAATTCCACTTTAGATTCACATCTAGAGCCTCCATGAATCCATCTTGAAGTTGCACCTATAAATGCAAAGAAAGTGCTATGCAAATGCAATATACTCCTAAACTAGAATCTAGACTTAAGCTTATGCATTCTAGGACTTATATGCAATATTTACAACATAAATGTGGATGAAACTAAGCTAAAATGTATCAAAATATGCATGAAAATATGTACACATCAACACCCCCGAACTTGTCCTTTACTTGTCCTCAAGCAAAAAACAAAGACCAAACCCGAAAATGAGGTTTGCAAGTGGGAACTCAAAACCAAGCTAAGAAAATTAATGCCTTATGCCCAATGTCCTTAAAACAAGTAAAATGGTGCAAAGATAATCTAAGAGCCTAAGTACTTCTCCATGATCATCACAAAACCAATGACGTAGAGTTTCCTCGGGTGTCAAAGTTCAATAATTTATAAGACCTAATATCCTACGCTCGATCCCGCAAGAGAACGGGGTCAATTGTAGTATTTTAGGGTCGTCCAAGGATTTAGAGGATTGGGTTAGTAGAACCTACACAAGGAGATTATACTAACGCTCCTAGTCTAGAAGGCGGTATAGTAAGAGATTGTCACGGGTCTCTACTAAACCTAATCAAAAGTGGAGGTAACCATGATGATTGTTCAAATAAAGAAAGCAATAACAAATATCATAAAAGTAAAGTAAGCAAAGAGTAAACTTGGATCTAGTCATAAGAAAGGTAGGATCTTGAGACAATGGTTATGGGTTCGGGTTCAATTTAGAGATGTAATGGACTTGGATAAGGCTTTATTAAAGGATCTAACTATTTCTAGACCAAGGGTCCCTTTTTTATCGATCAACCCACTCTAGTGACGGAGATCTATTCACCCATACACACTACAAGGCTCAACTCTCGCTTGTTGCCTATCTAAGCATGTAAGTGATAGTGAGTCTCAAGCCCTTATAATCATTTAACACCTTGGTGTCTCTAAAGGCAAACTACTCTCAAAGCTCAAGGTGAAAAACATAGACCTAGTTCTCTCAAGCACTTCATCAAACACTTTCTAGGCGTCTTTGAGCAAGCAATGAACTTTGAAGAACTAAACTAGACTTAGTAAAAATCATGCTAAGATCTAGCCTAAACATCCATTACAAACCCTAAATCTAACCCTAGCCTACAATATCTCAAGATCCAAGAAGGATCTACTCACTAAAAGTCATGGAAATCCAAAGACATGAAAGGGGTCTTTGAGCTCCCATGGTTTTAGAAGAATAGATCTAAAGAGAGATTAGAGAGAAAAGATCCAAAAGAACTTAAATAAAACAAAGAGTTATTACAAGATCTTTGAGTCTTAAAATAAGTGTCTAAAGAGTTGCAAAAAGATGTAGAAAAGATTCTCTTTTGTTCTTGGAGCATAAGGATGTATTTATACTAAAGAGAGAGTGAAGGAAGCCTTAAAAAAGGGTATTTTCGGCCAATGTTGTCAGCCATCAACCTCCCAGGTCAATGGGAGCCAATCTGAGGTAGATGGGATCCAACATCTAGAAGAGAAGATGTTGTTTGTTGTAAATGTTGCTGGCCATCGACCGTAGGTAGCTGGCCATCGACCTCCAGGTCGATGGGAGCTCCCTTTTAGTAGTTTTGATGGCTTCTTGCTCCCCTTTGATGCCTTGTTGATCTCCAACTCTTCCATAGACTTTTGCTCCTTTCCTCCATGATTTCTTACCTTCCAATCCCCCTTGAATCCATCCTTAGAGCCTCCATAGATCCATCGAAAGTTGCACCTACAAAATGCAAAGAAAATGGATGAAAATGTAAGATGTTCCTAAACTAGACTCTAAACTCAAACTAACGCATTCTAAGACTTAAATTTCATATATACAACCTAAAAATGGATGAAACTAAGCTAAAATGAACCTAATTATGCATAAAAATATATACACATCAACACCCCCGGACTTGCCCTTTGCTTGTCCTCAAGCAAACAACAAAGACAAATCCGGGAAATGAGGTTTGCAAATGGGAACTCAAAACCAAGATAGGAAAAGTAATGCCTTATGTGTAATGTCCTCAAGACAAGTAAAATATTGCAAAGAGCATCTAAGAGTCTAAGTACTTCTCCATTACCATCACAAGACCAACTCTTAGAATCTAAGCTAAGTATTCATAGACTACCTTATCACCAATTCCTTTTTAAATTCAATTAAACATAGGCGTGAGTTCTTTACTTATGGGCAATGCATCTCATCCATTTGGTTTGGAGTTAAAAGAAGGGTTTAATGTAAAGAAGTGTAAAAAGAAGAGGGTTCACTCGATTTTTAGATTTGTTTCTCTCAAACAAAAGAAGTGCAAGACACTAGGCAAAAGCAAAGTGGTAGCCGAACAATTTACGCATACAAAGCATTTACTTCCTCTAATTGTTCCCACCCATTGCTTCCTAAGTATCTAGACACTTACTTGATACTCTACCCATCCTAATTTTAGAAACCTTAGACTTTTTTTGAACCAAATTCATTCATTCTTTTTCTTTTTCTTTTTGTTGAAAACTAGAGATTCTTTATCTTTTAAACTTATAAGCTATTATCCTTCTTTTGATTTTAAGAGCCACTATCTAATTATTTTGATTCTTCATTTCTTTTTCTTTCTTTAAAGGTTGACTCTCTTAGCTTTTGGTTTCTAAGGTTAGAGCTTCAACTTAATACTAATCTCTAGTGTCATTTTCTTTCACTTCTTCTTCTTCTTATCTTTTTTCGATTTTTCTTCTTTCTTTTTCTTATTGCAACTACCTAGGATCACTAAGCACTAAGGAACATCTACTTGACTCAATATTCACAAACCATACCCAAGACTAGACAAACCCAAAACCACAAAGATTTTGCCCTCCTATGACTCTAGTTAACCTTAAAGTGTGGCTAACTCTAAGGAGGTATCCTCTTTGTCGTTCAACTTCATTTCACTCGGGATTTTGCCTGTGTGTGCACTTTCCTAAAGAGGCTTCACAATTCGAAATGATAGGGGGTTTTTAAAGAAAGGTTTAAGGGTTCATAAGGGTAAGTTACTACTCTAAATAGGAGTGTAGCCATTTGGGCTAAGATAGAGTGCTATAAATGGATATAATATTAGCTCAAATGTAATGAATTTTCATGGTCAAGTATGACAATGCCCATAAGCAAGATGCTAGAATTCATTAAAATGCCATCTTAGGTATGAATTGACTCTAAAGATAATCTACTTCAACATTCGCAAAGACCTTAAAGTGGTCAATTCCGATTATGAATTTTCCTAAGACAAAAAGCGGTCTAGGCAATATCTTACTTCTAGTGAGGACATTAATCATTAGGCAAAACTTAACCATCTATGAGGTTATTTCATCATTGTTCCCTATGCAAAATGAAATCCTATATGCTCCTACAAACTAAATATTCACAAATATATGCAATCTATATGAAAATTTTTAAAACAAATTGAAAATGTTTTTGATTTTGTTTTTCGAAAATTTTTCAAAATTTTTTTGTTTTTTGTAAATCATCGTTATCTACAATGCAAGACTCAATATGCATGAAATAAAAAGAAAAACATCAAAACTAAAAATAGCATTAGTACTAAGCCCCTCCCCGGACTTAAATTTCACCGTCTTGGTGAATCCTAAGCCGTGAGAGTGACCAATAAAAATACTCATGAGAAATGAAAAACATGCAATGGTATTTACAATGGAAAGTAGGTGTACCTTTTAGACAACTCATATGTATGAGTGTCTCGTGGATCCAACGGAGGAGTTAGACTCGTTGTTGCGCTCGGATCATCGTGGCCTAGATGAAGAAGGGCCAAAAGGGTCTTTTCCATGCCTCCTTCGGGGTGGCTCTTGGAATGATGTTCTCGGTGGTTGCATTCTTTGCTCTTCTTGATCCCGGATTACCAAAGGTGGGTGAGCCATCGAGTGTCTTGGTCTTTCAAAATTATGACTACTTGAGAATTCGTCTTCCGCTTCTTCCTCACTCGAGGTGGCATAACGATTTTACTTGTCATTCTTCTTCATTTTCCGTCATAATTTGGTGAGAAAGTTCCCTTGGTTCTTGATCTCTTTCTCTTAGTCATTCACCTTTTTCTCTAAGTACTCCTCGTATTCGCTCCTTTGGTAACCCTTTGGTGGTTCTTCGCTTTGGTAAATGAAGTTTAAGGCATACTCATTTTCTTGGGTTGGTTGTGCCTCGGCGGGATAAGACTTGTAGAGTCTTGGTTGGCTCGGTAGGGAGTGAGGGTTGACAACTAGGTGCTTCGGTAAATGGAACAAAAGGTTCTCGTCCTTAGTTGTCGTGGTATACTCTTGCAAGGGCAAGTAGCACGCTCTCCGTTGCCTTTCCTCGTTAACGAACAAGTAAGTCACTTAGATATTAGTGTACCCATGATATTCGTAGAGAAATTTATCCTTCACCAAGTGCTTCATGTCCATTCTTCTCTCTCCATTCAACCTTCAGAATTCCCCGAGGTTAACTCCAACATGGAGAAATAGTAGAGTAAGGAATCCTCCTATGCGTATCAAAGGTTTGTTCGCGGTCCTCAACTCTTCAATGTAATCCATAATTTCACAAAGGAAAACACCTCCATTGTTTACGTTGTTTCCCTCGAGGTCCTCCATTATTTCTCCACTTGGTCCTCACATCACCGTTTTGATACATTGGAATAATATCTTCAAGCTTAATTGACTCACTACCTTCGGCGGGCTCCTTCCCACAAATGTGTTTCCGAGCAATTCCAAAAGGTATCGAATTGTTGGATTTCCAACCTTTGCTAGCTTCACCGAGCCTTCCTCATATTCTCCAAAGGTTATCAGTTCCCAAAGCATTCTCGACTCAATTCCATACCCATAACTGAATTCTTCCTTCGTTTTATTGAACCCGTATACTTTGCAAATCTCCTCAAGGGGCACTTTGTAGAAGTTCTCCTTGATTCTAAATGTGAGGTACACGGAGCTCTCATAAGGACCACGTCCTTGCACCATGCTCACCGTTGAGAGAAATTGGAGAGGGGGGTTAAAGTAAGTTGGATGGTTCATTGTTAGGATGCTCCCCATATCCATTTTCTGAATCAAGTACTTCACTTGGTTGTGGATCTCCATGTCTCTCAAAATGTCCTCATCTGCCCAAGTTGTTGCAATGAATTTGGCGTTTTCCTAGAGGTGCAAGTAAAGGCTCGTCTCGTCGTCATACCAACTTGAGTAAGTAACAAATGCTTGTCCACTTAATGCCATCTTTCTATCTACAGAAGATAGTAGATGTCGTGATTTCAAAGCTTCTTTAATAAACGAATGCAAAAGGTTAAGAGGAATTTCAAACATTCATGAACAAGTCACAAAAATTCTAGACTCCTAGCATGCTTCCTTAACCAAATAATTCAATCTAAATGCCATATTAAGAGATAGACATGGGCCGAATTTTTTTTCAAAAATGATCAAAATATTCGGCCACCTTCACTTAGCATTTTCAAATTTTTCACGAACAATCGAAAGATGCAATTGTTATGAGTAAGACGCTTACAAGATACACCTAGATAATGTCCATTTTAAACAATTAAAATCCTTAACTAAACTTGGATAAGTGTGCACTTAATATAATTTATCCAAATTCAATAGTAATGGACAATTCTCAAGGTTTCAACAACAATCAACAAACAAAACAAGCTTCTTACCAACATAACAATGCAATGACAACTTAAATGAGAGTCCAAAATCAACCCTCTTAGCCTATTAATGTCGAAAATTTAGGCCTTAAAGGACATCATCCAAAAGTTGCAACCTCTTTGAACTCTTCATGCAAAAAAGTATATGTACTATGAATTAAACATAAGAACCAACTAAACAAATTTTCCCTAAAATTCATTCAAGAACACTATTCATTAGCACTATTCACAAAGAACAACAATCCATGATTCAGGCAAATTTAGTTGTTGTTAAGAATAATTAACTCATGAAAACTCAACAACTAAGCTCTAGCTACCAAGAACACTCACAAACAACATCTAACTCCCTTCTTTCCACTAAAATCGAAAATTAATATCAAGGAAAAAGAGAGTTTTTTAGTCATACCTTTGTCTTCTTGATTCAAATGTGAGAGTGAGAAGTAAAGAGCTTGAAGAATGCTTTGAAAAATGGAAGGTTTTTGTGAAAAATCTCAAATTCTTTCTCTAAGCTTTAAAGAACTTCAATGGTAGCAAAGAAGTGATGGAAATGTCGATGGGGAAGCAAAGAGAAAGAGTGTTGTTGCTTTTTGAAACAACATGTGCTAATAATTCACAAGTGTCCAAGTGGGTGATATTTTCAAAAATTGCAAAAGTGGTCCTTCGAGAATTCTCTCTTAACCATTTTGCAAAAGTTTAACCAAATCACCCTTTAAACTTTAAATCCAATTTTTGATGGGAAAATCAAGTTTAGCATTAGGAAAAGTTAGGACCAAAGGTTTTAAATGATCAAAAAGATTTTAGTTTTCTTAAATTAAGCTTTTGCAAAATTCACTCTTGAAAATCTTTTAAATGGTGAAATGCAAATTAGATGCTTGAATTTAGGAGAACTTATCTTGGCCAATGGAGTGTCTTTAAAATTGANAAAATTTTGATCCATTACTCTATTTTGGCTTTGATCTTTTCCTTGATTAGCTCTCCTTTGGTACCTAAGCTTAGAGCATAGGAATGTCTTTGGAGAAAGTTTCTTCCAAGACAAAATCACATTTATTGAATTTAAAAGCACCAAAATTTAAAAGACTTACAAAAATATATACAAAGGATATACTTGAGACTTAAGGTTATTAGCTTGACCGTTGTTCCTTTTTCTTAATTGATGAAATGAAGGACCATCCTTTCGAGGTCCAGTCCTATGGGTGCTTTCTTAGTAGCAAAATCCCTTATCTTACGGAAGTTAGAGACTCCCTTTCCCTTGTAGACATTTGAGTTGTAGCAACTTTTGAAACTTGGAGATTCAAATTCTTGCATGCTCTACTTTGGCTGCTTTCTCACCTTGAGTACTAGGAATTTCCTTTGCCTTTCCTTGGTGCATTGTACCACTATACCCAATGTCCTTGTCGAGCTCGATCATAGGGTAAGATGCTCCCTTGTC
>OVAN01013373.1:0-12893 GCA_900406275.1 Anastatica hierochuntica
TTTTTCAAGCAGGGGTATTTTTGAAAAACAGACAATACAAAGGTGTATTTTGTAAGTCTCCCTATATATTATGGGATCATTTATTTATAACATAATGATGTCTTTTATAGGAATAACAGAATGATGTTTACTAAAATTATAATTTGACTGAACTCTAAAGTTAATATTTATAAACAGAAAAATTGTTAATTATTAAAAGGTAAATAGAAATACATAAAGTTAAAAGATCTAAATATTAAAATATATTCTAATGAAATAAGAGTAATTGGCCGAATAACAAAAGAAACTATAATTTAGATTTGTGGTTTGGTCAAAAATATATAAAACATTGAGGAAGATTACAAAAAAACTCCACATCCATGTTAAACAAAAAAAAAGATTGGGAAATATTTGTTGAGAAAAGAAATTAAAAAATTGGAGAAATTTAAAATCTAAATAGCTTTTCTTGGGTTATCACTGGACCCAATTTCCTCTCAAGTAAATGTATTACACAAATACTTGCTACTTATAGTTTGACGGCTTACAAGTTATCCGTCTTTGATCCGCGACCCGTTTCATATTTGACTTGAAAAAAGAATATCCAAGACTTTCAAGTCGGATAAAGGGTATCATATTTCTATTATCCATGGGTAAGAGTCGGGTATCGGATATCATTTATTTTTTAACTATCCGTCTTCGAAGCCGACCCGATAATACCCGTTTTTAATTATTTGTATATTATATAATTGTCTACCCTAATAATTATGTATAATCATATATAAAATATTACTGGCGAAAAAAAATCATATATAAAATATTATTTTAGAAGAAACAATAACATTTATCATATATAAGACTTAAATTATAATTTAGATATATGTAATATTTAAATATAACTTTGTAATTTAGAAAATTTTAATTTTTGTTAGGATAATTTTGTACTTGGTTGAATATTTGAGAGAAAATATAATTATATAAGTATTTAAATGTTAAAATATGAAACAAAATATAAATATTTGAATTTTGTAGGGTTTTCGTTCTTTCGGATACATTTTTTCCGGGTAACAAATCGAATATTCATATTTTTAGAAGGTATCTATTTTTCCGAATACCCATTTTTTACGGATCGGATACAGATAATAAAAATCTATTATCTGTAAGAATCAAATCGGATAACGGATACACAAAAAATCAAGAGTATCCGACCAGTGTTTATCCCTACTTATAGCGAATGAAAACATAAACATATGTGATATGTATATGTATATGTTTGTGTGTTCTTATGGATATGTGGAGGAGAAATGTTCAATAGTCAAACGCGTTGTCAAAGCGAGATGGTATAGATAAAGTCAAATCTGACGAAGTATACATTTATTTGCCTTTGATACTGCAGCTGTGAATTTTGATAGTTACCGTTTCAAATGAGACAATTATTAATTGTAGTATTTTTAATATTCATTTTTGTTAACCACACATTAATCGGAGTTCACACTCATGGATAGTATTTCTAATATTTAGTGCACCAAAATTTTATTTTTTTTTGTAATGGATTCTTAGGTATTAATTTCTAGTATTTAGTGAACCAAAACATCACAATTATTTTTTTTTATATTCGAGTTTAAAAATTCTTGTAAATTCTTGTTCACAGATAAGAATGTCAGTAAACTTCTATGTGACGCGAATCGAAATTATATTAATGTTTTGTCCGTGTGTTACAGATTGCTTCGTCTTAAATGTCTTCTTCAAACAGATCTGATGAAAAACACTTAATGTAATCTGTTAATTAGCTTTCTACAAGTAGTTTGATAATTTAGGTAGACGAAGACTGACGGGAAGGTTCCTTGCTTTAAAAGTTGTTGCTTCCTGCCGCCACATAAATGAATATCCAGTCTTAGAAAGATGTTCGAACTTCAAAGATGCTAAAATTGCCATAATACGACTACCAAATTCATAAACTTCTCCATCTCTTAATTGTAATCTCATAATTCTATGTAAATCGAACTTATCCAATGTAAGAAAAAGAATGAAAGGCTCTTGATTAATATCTAAGGTTTTATTACGAATAAAAACATGTCCCTGAACAGACTTTTGGTAATCAAAATCATACAATTTTAACATTCTAATATATGCTATGTTAGTGAATATACGTTTAAATGATTCAAAATTAATGTGAGTTTTAATTCTGTATATTCTGATCACTAGTAAAAAAGACTGACAAATTTCGTGACTAAATCGTAGTTATAGGATTGTGACATTTTTTCATGGCTAATTGTGGCTATATAAGTGATTTTGCCATGATTTAGCCATGAAAAAAGTTATGATCCTATAGCCACGTTTTTTTCGTGGCTAAAACTTTGCTATACAAATTTTTTCTACTAGTGGATTAGAAAAACATCTGTTGATGAATTCGAAACTGTTGTTGTCTTATAGCCATTTTAAAATTCCAGGAAAATTGTATAGAGTGGCAGTAATGAGCCGACAATCCTTTTAACTTGAAACAAATTCAACCGATCATCGAACAAAACAGAAGTTACAAAAATCAAGGTTTTTTTTGTCACACAAAAATTTCATTAATAGAACCGAAGAATTTAACCTCCATTAAAAGAGTTTACAACAAAGCTACAAAAAGCTGAAAATGCGAGAACAACAACCAAATTGCATATGGTAAAGTTGAAGATAACAACTGCAAAAGATAATTCTAATAGGAAAGCTTCTTTATCATTTTCACAGTCTTAAAGAAAGTCACAAAGAGGAGACATCACCACCTCAAAGACAATCGAGCTTGGAAATGACAAAAGAGCCTGAAAAACAGAGAACACATTAAGTGCTTCAATGGCATCTTGCAGAGACAACGAACTTATCATTTATTGGAGGATTCTAGAAGATATTAGTATATTTTCTCAGAGATAGAGATAAAATCAAATAAGGTTGTAAATTTCATGGTTTGTAGGGGATTAGGATTCATTGCCTTTGTTATATAAATATGAACGCCTTAGAGCATAATAAGACAAGAGAGTTTAGACACCTAATTTACATGGTATCAGAGAGTATCCTTTTCTTATTTTCTTTTTCATCAAAGCTTTAGGTTACAGAACCAAATCTTGACTTAGAAGCGACACAAAGTCGACTTCTGTTTCTTAAAGATGGGCGATGAGACACCACCATCGTCAAGCTCGACGCATCAAAGCGCCAAAAGGAGATAGGTTATTCAGATCTCTCCATACACACTCTTTAGCTCCGACAATCCTGGAGCTATGATCACCTCTGTTTTTCTCAATGGAGAAAATTATAGCGAGTGGGCCACCGAGATGCAAAACGCATTGCAAGCAAAGCGTAAAACTGCCTTCATCAACGGCACGCTTAAGAAGCCATCATCGTCGGGTGAAGAACTCGAAACCTGGCTCACAATTAATTCTATGATTGTGGGTTGGATAAGTTCATCTATTGAACTTAAGGTACGTTCTACTGTGACTTTCATCTTCGATGCTTGTCAATTGTGGAACGATCTTAAGCAACGTTTTTTTGTGAAGAACAAAGCAAGATTGCATAAAATCAAAGCGCAGCTTGCATCATGTCGACAGAATGGTGACTCTGTCCTTGACTACTACGGACGTTTGAGCATCTCTAGAAAGAATACACGATCTATCGACCTCTTCCACTGTGTACCTGTGGTGCATCTCAAGACATATCGAAAGATAGAGAAGAAGACAAGGTCCATGAATTTCTCCTTGGCTTAGACGATGCACGTTTTGGAAGCCTCTGTATAAATCTTATCGGATTCGATCCTCTTCCTTCTCTTGGGGAAGCTTACGCTAAAGTGATCAGAGAAGAGCAGAGACTTTCATCGGCAAAGTCACGTGAATCACAACAGGATGCGATAGGTTTTGTTTCTCGTCAGATCGCAGAACCCATCAAAACCGATAACAAAGCTGAAGCAAGACAAGATACGATTCTAAGGCCACGAGATCGATCTGTTCTGTGCTCTCACTGCGGTAAGAATGGTCATGAAAAGAAAACTGCTAGCAGCTCCATGGATATCCAGAATCGATGAATGAACAGACTGATCGAAACAGATCAGCTCCTAGAGGCAGAGGTGGACGTGGTTTGTGAGGAAGAGGGTCTGGACGTGGGAGAGGTTATGCCACCACAGCTCATGCGACAAGTTCAAATCCTTCAGCCATACCAAACTTTACACTTGATCAATGGAGAGCTCTTACTCGTTTGGTCCAAGAGAAGACACGAGACAATGATAAACTCTCCGGTAAGCTTGATTTTGGTGATGTCATACTCGACACCGGAGCATCCCATCACATGACGGGGGATTGTTCCTTGTTGATTGACATCACTTCTATACCACCATGTTCGGTGGGTTTTGCGGATGGTAGCCAAACCTTTGCCTTGCACGCGGGAAATTTTACATTAACCGACAAGATTTCCTTGCCTAATGTCCTTTACGTGCCGAGTCTTACATGCACTTTAATATCTGTTTCAAAATTGATAAAGCAAACGAATTGCTTCGCAACGTTTACTGATATTATTTGGTTTTGCAGGACCATTTTACAAGGACTTTGATTGGAACCGGTGAAGAGCGTGATGGGGTCTACTATTTCACGGATATGGTTACAGAAAAAACACATCGTGTCAATGTTGCCTCCAATCCTGATTTGTGGCATTTGCGTTTAGGGCATCCGAGTTTTTCTGCGCTTTTTAGTTTACCTATGATTTCTAGTTCTTCTGTTGGCTCTAAGTCTTGTGACATTTGGTTTCAAGCCAAACAAACAAGAGAAGTGTTTTTGACAGTTCTAATAAAGCAGATGATATTTTTAGTCTTATTCACTGTGGTGTTTGGGGACCTTAACGAACACCTTCTTCTTGGGGAGCGATGTACTTTCTTACAATTGTTGATGACTTCTCAAGAGCTGTCTGGACATATCTTATGCTTGAGAAATCAGAAGTTCATACCATTCTCACTAACTTCCTGACGTATGCGGAGAAATAATTTGGGAAGAGTGTCGAGACGGTTTGGAGTGACAACGGAACATAATTCACGTGTCTTGCCTCTCATTTTCGTACACAAGGTGTTGTTCACCAAACATCCTGTGTCGGGACACCACAACAGAATGGTAGAGTAGAAAGGAAGCACCGTCACATCCTCAATGTCGCTAGAGCATTGTTGTTTCAAGCAAACTTACCTGTCAAATTTTGGGGAGAAGCGGTGCTTACAGCAGTGTACTTAATTAATCACACACCTACAAGTTTACATCAAGGTCGTACGCCCTATGAAGTTCTACACGGGTGCCCTCCAGACTATACACAACTACGCGTTTTTGGCTCTGCTTGTTATTTTCATTACCCTTTAAGAACTAAAGATAAATTCGCTACCAAGAGCCGCTTGTGTGTATTTGTGGGGTACGCGCTTGGAAAGAAAGGTTGGCGAGTCTTTGACATTGAGAAAAATGAGTTTCTGGTTTCGCGGGATGTGATTTTTAGAGAAGACGTGTTTCCTTTCGCTGCACCTAACACGCCTCTCACTTACCTTCCGCGCCAAGAAACAGCTCTCGACGATGACCGAATTCTTGACCTGACGTCGAGAGACAGGGGGAGTCTCTCTCCTCCAGCACCGGAGCAGACCATGACAGCTCCGCCTTCCTCTACTCCAGCTTTGGTCCAACCCTTAACCGCGACACCACCTCCGGTTACAGATCCTTCTGTCACCTCTCCGGTTACAGCTCGGAAACCTTCTGGTAATACTAACACAGATCAGCCCGTGTTATCCTCTCCGACCACAAACCAACAAGAACAAGATATTGAAGCTCTCGGTCGTGGTCAGAGAGTACGACAGCCTTCAACTAAACTCAAGGATTATGTCACTTATATGGCAAATGCACAAACCCATCACGCTCCATCATCTTCACCGGACACCATATCCGAGTCCTTTGCTTCAATCAAAGGTAATTCACAGTATCCTTTATCAATGTTTGTTTCAGATGCTAACTTTTCTCCAGGACATCGTGCTTACCTTGCTGCTATAACCGTCGGTGTTGAGCCAAAGAATTTTAAAGAGGCTGTGAAAATCAAAGTTTTGGATAACACAATGGTGACAAAGGTTGATGCTCTTGAAGTCACAAAGACATGGGACATTGCTGATCTCCCTTCGGGCAAGAAAGCAATTGATAGTCAATGGGTGTATAAAATTAAATACAATGCTGATGAGACTATTGAAAGATACAAAGCACGACTTGTTGTTAAAGGAAGTAAGCAAATTGAAGGAGAAGATTATAACGAAAATTTTGCTCTTGTTGTTAAACTTACTAGGGTACGTACTCTCCTTCGTCTGGTTGCTGCAAATCAATGGGAGGTTTACCAAATGGATGTCAATAATGATTTTTTCCATGGTAATCTTGATGAAGAAGTATACATGAAATTGCCTCCTGGTTTTCGCCATACTCACTCGGGTAAAGTATGTCGGCTTAAGAAGTCCCTCTATCGTTTAAAACAAACTCCTCGCTGTTGGTTTAAGAAATTATCTGATGCTGCTTAAGTTTGGTTTTCAACAAGCTTACGATGACTATTCTTTGTTCTCTTATAACTAGAATGGTTTGGAGCTCCGGGTGTTGATTTATGTTGATGATCTTCTTATTAGTGGCAGCGACAATTACATGGTGCACAAGTTTAAAGAGTATTTGGGCAAATGATTTTCCATGAAAGACTTGGGAAAGTTGAAATATTTTCTTTGCATTGAAGTAAGCAGGGGTCCGGAAGGTATCTTCTTGTCCCAACGCAAGTATGCTCTTGACATTGTCACGAAAACCGAAAATCTTGGATGCAAACCCGCTTTGACGCCGCTCGAACAAAACCATCACTTGGCAACCGTGGACAACCCACTTCTTTCGGATCCTTCACCATATCGCCGCCTGGTTGGGCGACTCATTTACCTCACACACACACACGACCGGAACTAAGTTATGCTATTCACATTTTGGCTCAATTTATGCAAAAACTGAAGGAAGCTCACTGGGACGCAACCTTACGTGTGGTCCGCTTTCTTAAAGGAACCCTCGGCCAAGGTATTCTCCTTAAATCCACTTCGGACTTGACACTTACTATCTATTGTGACACAAACTGGGGCTCCTGTCCTTTGACTCGTCGCTCCTTGAGCGCTTTCGTAGTCATGCTTGGCGGTTCTCCAATTGCATGGAAAACAAAGAAGCAACATACCGTCTCTCACTCCTCTGCAGAAGGAGAATATAGGTCGATGGCAGCTGCTTTACGTGAGGTCAAATGGTTGAGAAGTCTTCTTAAAGAATTAGGTGTCGAACAAGTCACACCAACCCGCTTCTTCTGCGACAGCAAGGTAGCGATACACATTGATGCCAATCCAGTTTTTCACGAAAGTACAAAACATATTGAGCGTGATTGTCACTCTGTACGTGATGCAGTGAGAGATGGCATTATCGAGACATTTCATATCAAAACGGATACACAGATTGCTGATATTCTCACAAAGGCTCTTGGACGGGTCCAGTTTCAAAATCTAGCTGTCAAGTTGGGAGTTACGAACCTACACTCTCCAACTTGAGGGGGAGTATTGGAGGATTCTAGAAGATATTAGTATATTTTCTTAGAGATAGAGGTAAAATCAAATAAGGTTGTAAATCTCCTGGTTTGTAGGGAATTAGGATTCATTGCCTTTGTTGTATAAATATGAACGCCTTAGAGCATAATAAGACAAGAGAGTTTAGACACCTAATTTACATTATTGCATCTGAATCTTGTAGAGCCAACGAACGTGCCATCACTTTTGCATCTAGTAGAACAAACTTTGACACCTTTCCTCCTGCAATAATATCACTCAAAACAAGATGTAAATGAAACTTTCCATAAAAATCGTGACGAAGGTAAATGAAACTGTCTTTGATTTAGAAATGCGTGTGAATAGTAATTTTGTGTCAGTGGTTTGTATGGACATGTCTACACTCATTTGATCATTTGAAAAATCTATGTGGACAATATTTCCAGATAATAAACTCAAAATACTCGTAGACACATCCATAAAAACCAACAGATCATCATCGCCAAATTCTCGCATGTTTCTTACTATCCATATATACATGTTTATATAGACGACTGTAATGAATACATGTTCAAAATATCAACGGACTTCAAAAAAACTACAGTGATATATTCACAAATATATGTTTATATATATGTAATCAGAAACGTGGTCACCAAAAATTATTTTAGTACATAAATAACTTGCATTACTAAACTATAATAATATAAAAACTTCGTTTATCTTTGAATTTTGAGTAGCATGTCCATAATTAATTATTATAAATACAAGATCTTAGTACACTAGTTTATTGACCACCATTTTAGTCTATTTGGATGTATCCATGTGGATTATAATAGTTTTTATTTTATTTTATTGAAAACATAAAATATTCACGATAATGTGAAGTTTGAAATTTGCAAGAAAGCTGCAAAAGAACTCAAATATAGGATTTTAATTCAATAGTACATATCAAATTTTAAATTAATCAAAACTTGTTGTTTGCCCTAATTTTTGATTTTAGAAATTATTAAAACAAAAGGTTGAGGAATATGATATTTTTGATCAGTTAACAATATATAGCTTTTACAAAGATAAATTAAAAAGTAGAAATAATAATAAATTATTTTAGAATTGTATTGAATATTGAAATTCATGTTTACCGGTTTAAAATGAATTACCTTAATCAAAACGATGAGAAAAGAGAGAGATAAAATTGAGAGGGAAAAAACGAGAGATAAGAGATGAGAGAAGAGAGAAAAAAAACATGTAGAATTTATAAATAATCGTCATTTTAATTTTAAAAAATATCTTATGTCTACAACGTATCTTATAATGAAAACCAAACATAAAAAATGTCTTTTTATGTAATTCTTTTTTGATATATCCAATCATTGTTTTTCTTTTTGCCATGGAAAAGTAAAAATATTTCTAAAAAAACATTAAAAGGTAACGAAGAAGACAGAGAATCTAAAGAGTGAATCAAAATTAACACGTGAGTCGAGTACATGCATACGTATGTATATGGTCCTCAACATCCATCGCCCTTACAGATTTGGAGTAGATAAGAGCCGACCCATTCTCTTTCTTTTTCTTTGACCGTTTCTTTTATTTTCTTGTTTACCCGAACAACTTGATAGATAGTTGAAAGTAGAGGTGCACATTACGGGTTACTGATCGAGTAATGGTGGATAAGAGTCGGACACGGGTAATAAGAATATCTTAATTCATTATCGAAACATATCCATGATAATAAAAATCAGATTATAGTTGAATTGAAGTTCTACACTGTTGACTTTTCGATCGGTTAGTTGATTTAAAATTTGGTAGAGTTTGACTTATAACTTTTAGTAACAACTTATCAAGGTCGAAAATCTCGTTAAATAAAGTTGGCATCAGAAAAAAGTTTAGAGAATAGAAGCTCGAATGTGCCGAGATGTCTATTTCTTATTTAGATAATATTGTAAGGTCGGAATTACAAGATCGATGTTTGTTTATCTCTCTAAAACACAAGTTTTCTGGCGGGAACTTTCCGTCTCCTGATTTTTGTATCCTTCCTTAGTGAGTCTCCTCTAGTATTTATAGAAGAACTTGGTTGCTACAATAACCCTATGCGACGATGACTTCGCCGAAGTAGCTTCAATATTCGAGGTGTAATCGAGTTCGGGCTAAAAGACAAAAGATGTAGTCTGACGTGGAAATAGAAAAGTAAAGATGAAGACGTGACACAATGAAGGTCGGAGAATCTCGTTATATTGAAGTTGGTTTGATCAATGTAAATACAAGAGTATCTCTAATGTTTAAGAAAAGAGAAATTCAAAATGAAAGAAGGATCTAAGTTCTCTATAGATTTCTTATGTGGTTTTTCTTGCTTAAAATGACTTGACCAATCCTTTCCAAAGTCTTCTTTATATAGAGGAGTTTTCCCTCCAATTTCCACTTTTCTTAGTGAATTCACGTGACACCTACGTTTGTGCTACCGCCGTCGGACTCAGTCTGCCTCATAACTTGGTGTTTCCCGGAATGTCCAATTTGTAGCCGCAGGGTGCATTAATGACGAGGCTGCTCATTCTGATATTTTCCACTTTGGTACGAGGTTAACCCTCCTCATAACTTGGTCTACTTGTGCGGAAAGGTAGCCTGGCAAAGCTGACTGTCCTGTCTTTTCTGTGTCTGACTTGGTCAACTTGGTCGTACATCGGGCTCCGGAAAAGCGCAATCTGACACAGAGCCGCTAATGCAGACTGTCATGCGCCTTCTGTGTCATAGGTTTGGACTTTAGTGTTTTATCTTGTACCTCGTCAAGACGTGTACAATGATGACGTCACCTCTCTTTAGAATGGATCTCGGGCTCGGGCTGAGGCCCAATTGACTTGATGGGCTTTTTACTCTTTATTAATCTGAAATGGGCTTTCAGATACTTTTGGACTTATCTTGGAAATTGGCTAGGCATTGTGTGGGTGTCAAACCCACCTCCAACAATAAGTTCCCCCCTCCCCCCCCCCCCCCCCCCNCCTCCAACAATAAGTTCCCCCCTCCCCCCCTCCCCCCCGTCAGTCTGTTGTCACATCGGGCTGTAAGACAAGTGGGCTCCAAAGCAGACCGATGAGAAGCAGGCAGGTTGCAAAATGTTTTTTGGCGCATTTCCGAGATAAGTCTTCGAATATGCTCGTGCTGGCATAACACGTGCCAGTATTCGGTCTCGGGCTTTCTAGGTTAAATGACCGACCTCTTTTTGTCTTCCGCTTTTATTGTTTCATATTATATCGTACGATATAGCGAGCTGGACTTGGCTTTACTGTATTGTTTCGGGAGACCTGGCTTGTTTGTGTTACGTCTCTTTACATCGGGCTGACGATATCAGCACGACGTCCTGTCTCTTTACTTTTTTGTTTTAAATCTCTTTACATTGGGCTGACAATGTCAGCACGAAGTAGCGGGGTGGACCCGACTTTTTGTGTTATGTCTCTTTACATCTGGCTAACGATGTCAACACGACATAGCGGGAAGGACCCAACTCAATGGTGTTATGTCTCTTTACATCGGGCTGACGATGTCAGCACGACGTAGCGGGGTGGACTCGAATTTTTGTGTTATTTCTCTTTACATCGGGCTGACGATGTTAGCTCGACGTAACGAGAAGGACCCGACTTATTGTGTGGTTTCCATTGGGCCACTATGGAGATTGGTTCCATTATTCTCCGTAATAAGTTGTGGGTGATTATTCCACTGCATTCATGGAGAATGTGGTTTGCGGAATATATCGACTTGAATGTGGTGTCATATTGGGCCACTATAACTCTGCTATGAATTGTGATAGCATTCTTTGAAAAATGTTCTGACTTGCTCAGTTGTGAAAAAGAAAAGTTTCTCTTTATTTCTTTTTGTTTTACTTTTTATTTTTATTTTTTATAAATAGTTGCACCCCGTGAAGGGTTGCCTACGTACTCCGAATGGATCAAGCCAGTCGTAGTTCGATTCTTGGTCTATGTCTCTTTTGGAAGTCTCGTACTTTGGTCTTTGTGGGGGTAGTGCTCGTTCTGCAGCATGCTGTTTCGTTTTTCGGTCTCTGCATTGTTCAATCTCATTGTTCTGTCGGCAATATGTTACCCGTCATGATCCGGTACCTCGACCTCACTTGTCTCGTACTTGCTGAACATGATATCTTTGAGGTATCTGCATTTCGAGGTTGCGTGACCATAGCATTGATGGTAGTTGCAGTATTTGTTATGGTGTGCGTCCATTGTCATCTGCTGCTTTTGCCAGGCGGGCCATTGCTGTTGTCTTTGGCAGCTTACTACGTGATGATTCATTGCTCGTTTTTGATTTTTCTCTTTTTTATATGCGTCATGTTGGCATGGTTCGCGGTACTCTTCGATGGCTTTCTCCTTTTCCTTCGTTGTGCTCGATTTTGCGTATTTCTTGGCCATAGCGAGCTTTTCTTCCTCCACTTCGATAAAAAAGTAGCCCGATAAAGCGTGTCCTCCTGGTTTGAGGCTTGTTTATTTTGAGGTCGTCGTGGAAGAGTCACTCTTACCAGAGTACATTGCATAAAGCGGGTAGTGCAGCTTCGTCTGTTATCGTGATGCGGGATGCAACGTCTTTGAATCAAGCTATGAAATCTCGGAGACTCTGCTTTCTTCCTTGAGTCATTGCCCATACATCGGTCGTGGAGTGTCCTTACTGGATGAACATGGAGTAGTGCTTCAGGGAGGTTGTGGAAAGTTGATGGAAGTTGTCGATAGAGTTTTCAGCCAGACGACAGAACCATCTCTGGACAGCTCCCTCCAGATTTTCTGCGAACAATTGGCAGTAGCATGCATCCCTTTTTTATGGGGTAAACTGGGCTCGGGCTATGGCTATGTTGAATGTGGTCAAGTGCAGGAGCATGCATACTTTTCCAGGATGTGGTATACGGTAACGGGTAATCCTGCTCATGAATGGTACATTCTAGGTCTCTCGTAGTATTCGGTCTATCTCAGCACTGGCGTTGATGGCTTGGTGAATGCGAGAGTTGATATCCTGCAGACGTTATTTCATGGACTCGAGCTCTTGGTCTTTCTCACTCTGCAGTCTCGGAAAGAGGGGGAGCATTGGTGGACCTTGTTGATGGGGAGTGTTAACTTGAAGAATAAAGATGAGCAATGATATGATCCTAAGGCAAAACTGGAGGCGTACAAATGGTACTACTGAAGTCGTTCAAATGGTACTACTAAGGCCTGGAGCGATCTGATCATGTGTTAGCTTTTGAGAGGGGACCACGAGGACCACTTTGATGAGCTAGCAGTCCAAGACAGTTGGAAATGGTCCCCTTCTTATCCTTATATGACCGTTTGATACAAAGAAAGAGATGCACATGATT
>OVAN01013374.1:0-12893 GCA_900406275.1 Anastatica hierochuntica
AATGAAAAACCTTTTTCAAATATATTTCAAAATTACATAATTTTTTTACAATTTTGACTATATTTTCGGTTTTATTTTATTTTGGTAATTTTTAGATTATACTATTAATATTTTTATAAATTTAAATTTTAAGGTTAAATTTAATATTTTATTAGATTTCTCGAAAAATTTTGGAATTTAAATTTTTTGAATTTTAAATATTTTTTAAATAATTTAGTATAATATAACTATTAATATAATTATTTATCATAAAAAAAATACTTAACGGACTATTTTACGGTATTATTTTAAATGGGTAGATTACTAAGTATATGTGATTTAAAATGTACAAAGAAAATAGTTGATGTATTATTCTAAAAGACGAAAATAGTTGGTATATTATTATAGGCACATGAAAAGTTGGTGTATTAAAATGATAATTGAAATTAAAATGGTGTATTTTATGGAATTTTCTGTAGAGAATTTACTATATTTATGTATCATTACATATATTATTCCACAAACAAATTCAAATCTTATAAAAAAAATTATTATGGCAATAGTTCATTTACATAATTGTTTGGGGGGGGGGGTTTGGATATTCTTCGATGGAGAAGAACAAATCAACTAAGGGGTTTTTGAGGAAGAAAGATAAGCCAAGAGAGACAAAAGGTTTGTAAATGATTCATCTTTATTGATATTCAAAGAGATCGAGTACAAATATGTGTGTTTTGGGTGTCAAAGTTTTTGGATCCTTGAATTAGGGTTTTTCTCCTTGTATTTATAGCTTTTTGAGTTAGAGTTTCCATTTATCTTATGGATAACTCTTATATTCGAGCTTATAATACAAAATGAATATTTCCCTAGATTCATTAAGGCATTTGTCTTGATCTCTTAAGATCTTAGACCGACTTAGGGGATATCCGCCCTACTTCGGCTATGGTCTCGGCTTGGCGATGGTGTCCTTGGCTATGGCCTGGGTTATCACCTACAACTAGGGGTTTATCTATGTCTCCTTGGTCTAGGCTATTGTCGGACTCTAAGGGAATAAATTTATCCCCAACAGTTGCCTCCCACTCTTCATTTTCCATGTGTGGAATTTGAATAGTAGATCATATCTTAAGAGATTTTGGTTCATACCTTAGTGTTGGGATCGAATTTTTGTAAGTAAATGAAATAAGAAAAAGCTCCTGCCATGGTTTCCGCTGCTATGGCTTCATCCTTGGTGAGTCTCATTAGCGCTTGGTGGGCCGCATTTTTTTGATGATCTCTTGGGCTTGAACTCCATAGCATAATTTGGGCTTCTGAATCGATCATTTGACTCTAAGACAAAAGTGAGTTCGTGACTGTAGCCTTACATAGATTTCTGTGATGGCCGAATGGCCGTGAATGCTTGATTGATGGCCGATGGCCGAGTATTCAATATTCTTATGGCCGATGGCCGAGTTTTCTGCTAATAAGAGTCGTTGGCTGAATTCATTATAACTGCTAAGGCTGATGGCCAGATTTATATGATTAAAACTGGAACTAAGTGTAAATTCGTAAAGAGAATTAACTGGTTATGAAATGATTAATGAATTGGTTGATTTATGCATGGCTGATGGGATGAGATGATCGATCTCACTCAGCAATTTTTTGCTGATGCATTCTGTGTGAATGCAGGTTCTGATTCTGGTCAAGATGGCTATGTCTGAGCAGCACGCAGAGCATGGCTGGGAGTGAAGGATGAATGGATTAAAACTGTTAAGGGTAGAAAGTTTCAATACTTATAATAGCTTATAGTAAACTGATCTTGTATTGAAAACCTCGAATCTAATCTATGCTAAGTTAAGTTAAGTTAATAACTTATAGCTTCATGTGGTGGAGACTTCTGGCTTCAACCTTGTGATCTCCTCGATAAAGGATTTGAGAGATTCTAAACTGTTGGAGAACCTTGAAGACGTTGATGAATTCAGGAATCTAGTCGAATGGTGACACAAGTGTTTATGGGATAACACTTGATACTATCGGAAGGCTAAGATAGCAAACCTTTATCCAAAAGTTCTCAATGAACTCAAGATAATCACTCTATGTGGTTAAGCAAAAAGCTCTAAAGTTGTTATTAAATACTGGATCTCTTTCTTTAAAGAGTTGGAAAATATTTATAGGAAAAAGAGAAAACCCTAACTAAAGAAAAGAAAAAAGGAAAAATAAAAATAATAAGAAAAAAATAACAAAAACTGATTTTTCAACTCTGACTACGATGCCTGGACAAAACCAAATCTACTTATACCCGGATAAGATGTTGTCCCCCTTCACCCGGACAGGGCGTCTAAAAAAAATCAAATCTGCTTACACCCGGGTAACATGTCGCCCTTCTTCACCCGGACAGGACACCCGGACAATACCAAATCTGCTTACACCCGGATAAGAAGTCGACCTTCTCCACCCGGACAAGACATCCGGACAAAAACTGCGAAGTTGAACTTTAAAGCATAATTTCCTTCTTGTCGTCCATTCCATTTGCATCTTCATGAAGGTCTTCTTTGAACTGTTTAGATCATGAAATCAGTTTGTCAAGGTCATATCAGACAAGCTATGTGTGATGAAATTAATGTTGTCATATGCAATGGAACATATGTCTTGGTGTCGTCAGATCCAATTAGAACATTGTTGGGGATAATGAATTTTCACCATTAAATATCTTCTTAATGGCATGGTTGACATGTACAAGGCGCGATTCGTGACCAAAGGTTTCACACAAAAACAAGGACTCGACTTCCATGAGAATTTTAGCCTCGTAATTAGGACCACAATCGTGAGATACGTGCTTCATATTGCACCGCCCATTGGACGTTAATAATGTGTTTCTCCAAGGAACGCTTACATATGATGTGTATGTTGCTCAACTGCAGGGTTTCATTGATCAAGATCAACCACATCATGTATGTCTCCTCAAAAATTCCTTATATGGTCTTCGCCAAGCGCCAGATGCCTGGTATCGAGAACTTCTCAACCATCTCCTTCACTCGGGTTCACCAAGAGTACGGCTGACACCTCCTTATTTGTTCGTCGTGTCGGAACTGATTACATCTACATATTAGTCGACGTTGATGACATGCTCATCACCGGCAGCAACATCATTCTCATCTACGACTACATCTCCCGCCTTGCAGCTCGCTTCTCAATCAAAGATCTTAGCGAAATCCGATACTTTTCGGGGATTGAGGTAAACCAAACAAAGGAGGGTCTTCATCTTATGCAACGAGTATATATCATTGATCTACTCACGAGGACAAATATGCTGAATGCAAAACCCATCTCCACGCCGATGGCTCCCCATCCAAAACTCTTTGTCAAATCTAGTACACTTCTACCCAATCCAAGTGAATCCCATATGGTTGTTAGTAGCCTTCAATATTTACCTCTCACGGGACCTGACATCGCCCTTGCAGTGAACAAATTATCTCATTTCATGCATTAGCCACCATGACTTACATTGGCAAGCCGCCAAACGCTTACTTCGTTAAATTGTTGGCTCATCATCTCACGGTATCCTCAATCGACCCAGACACTGTTTACTTTACATGCCTATTCTGATGCAGATTGAGTTGGTGATATTGATGACTTCGTCTCCACCAATGCATATAATTTTTAACTCGGCAACAACCCCATCTTCTAGTCCTAAAAAAAATGTGGTGTGGCACATTCTTCTGCGGAAGTCGAATACCGTGTGGTTGCCAGCACAGTGTCAGAATTATGATGGGTCTACTCCCTCTTCTCGGATCTCGGTGTTCCTTTACCGAGGATACCTGTGGTCTACAGTGACAATGTTGGGGCCATATATCTTTTTGCTACCCCGTCTTCCATTCTCAGATGAAGCACATTGCTTCGATTATCACTTTATCCGTGACAATGCCCAATCTGGTGTCTTGCGTGTTTCACACATCTTAACGAAGGATCAACTCGTTGACGCTCTCACTAAATCATTGGTTTGCTCCTCGTTCTTTGATCTCACAAGTAAGATTGGAATCACACACCTGCCTCTATTTTGAGAGAGTGTGTAAGAAATATATAGTTAAAAGACTAAGTTATAATTACGTATATATCTAATAGCGACATCCCATATTTTTACAATAGCTACACTCCATGTGTTTTCTGATGGTGGTCGATGGTAGTTAGGTTAAAATCGAAGTTTCTTTTAAGGAAAATCACATAATTGCGTTTGTTTGTAATTAAGCAATTTTAGTAAAATTATATAATGATAAAAAAAGTAAAATTATTTTAGTCCAAAAAACGTTTTTAAAAAAAGCTGAAAGCTGTAAAGAAAGAACACATAAAAAATGTTTTTGTCTCTCAGTAAAATGAAACGACGCGTTTTATCTCCACCAGAGATAAGACTCACCGTCGGCGGTTTCCTCGCCGCCCTCCTGGCGGTTGAGCAAAAAACTTCCGAGATCATGGCCCTCCTATTCCTCACCCACGATCTTGATGCTCTACCCACGATCTCTCTACAGAATCGTGATGAAAACCTTCAAACCCCTTCCTTTTGCTTCTCTAATCTCTCACTCTCTTTTACGAAAACCCAAATCTCTCTTTCGATTCATCTCTATTTGCTTCGATTCGATCCTTTCCTTACACAAATGACCGATAATTTCAGGAGAAATCTTCAAGATCTCGATTTGGGCATTGAAGATGAACCATATCCCTTACTTCCGGCGGTTGTGAGACAGGCAGAGGAGGAGAACCGCTTCGTGTTGATTGGAAGGCCGGTGATGCCATGGCGTCAGAACATCCGCGCCATCGTCACCAACATGCCTAGGATCTGGGGTCTGAACGGAATCACTCACGGTCGTATCGTGGAGAACCGTCGTTTCCAGTTTGTCTTTCCATCGGAAGACCTAATGCTATCGGTCCTCCGCCGTGGCCCTTGGGCATTCGCCGACCGAATGCTCATCCTCGAGCGCTGGACTCCTCTCATGAATCCACTGATGATGAATTTCATCAGGTTTTGGATCCAGATACGAGGAATACCGTATCAATACATGAATCGTGAGGTTATTGCTCATGTTGGCCGTGCTCTAGGACCCCTCATGAACATCGATTATGATCCAGCGGTGGTGGTCCGGGCTGCTTTTGCCAGAGTTCAGATCAATTGGGACATCAATCTGCCTTTGCGCTTTCAACGACAGTTTCAATTTACTCAGGGAGTGAATAAACTTCTCACTTTTCATTATGAACGATTGAGAGGCTTTTGTGATGTTTGTGGTAGGATTACACATGATTCCGGCCGCTGTTTGCTTCACCATGACGGTGGTGAGTCTGATATGAGTGATGGTGATGATGATATGGAGCCTCCGCCACCACACAACCCGAATGGTGGTGTTGTTCTGCGTGAGATCGATGATGATGAAGTGAATGAGATCAATGTTGGGCAGGAGAATGGACACAGGGAGTTTGCGCCTTTGGACCGAATGGATGATGGTCTTGATCATCGTCAGGCTCATCCTGATGCAGTGCAGATCCCACGACAGCCAGAAGGGATAACACAGGCGCAAGCAGATGAAATAGCCCCTGAGGACAATAGTTCCCTCGAGAATTCTGATTAGGAAGATGCTAACTCTGATATGGAAGTGATGATCATCGAGGATGACTCCATGGATACTCCGATGACAGGTATTGCTGGTATTGAAAATGAAATGAACCTGTCTGCTACATTTTCTGAAATAGATGGAGATGAAGATCGGGCCAAACTCAAGCGCAAGTTTGTAGAGAGGATTGCTGAATCTGAGAGGAAGAAATCTCAGTTCCGTGAGAAAGGTGAGTCTAGCGGCGGTGCTAATGAAATAGTGAGTGGCGAGGTGGGCCCGAAACCACCAATCTCGCCATGAATACATCCGTTTGGAACTGTCAAGGATTGGGCATTGCCTTGACAGTTCGACGCCTTAAGGAGATATGACGAAAGTACCTCCCGGACATCATTTGCCTCTTGGAAACTAAGCAAGATGACGACTATATTAGGGACATTTGCAGCGATATTGGTTATGACTCTTGTATCACCGTACCTCCAATAGGACTTAGTGGGGGTATAACTATCTTTATTAAGCAATCTGTTTCAATTTCTCTTTGTTTTTCCGATGCGAATCTTGTAGACCTTTATGTTAATTTTAATGAATTATCTTTCTACTTGTCTTTTGTATATGGATTTCCGGAACCATCAAACCGTCATATACTTTGGGAACGTCTTGAGAGAATTTCAACTACAAGGTTCGAACCTTGGCTTATAGCCGGTGATTTTAATGAGATCATGTCCAATGCTGAAAAGAAAGGTGGTCCGAGAAGACCTGAAAGTAGCTTTGTAAACTTCCGCCGCATGATATCTACTTGTGGTTTCGCGGACTTGAAGAGTGTTGGGAACAAGTTTTCTTGGACGGGCAAACGTCAAACTCATACGATTTGGTGCTGCTTGGATAGAGCTATGGCTAATTCACAGTGGCTGGCTCAATACCCCTCCGCGCTAGTTGAATTTCTTCCATTTGAAGGGTCTGATCATAGGCCCTTACTGATATCTTCATCGCCAAATGTTGATAGTCGACGTGGTAGATTCTGTTATGATCACAAGCTAGCGGGAAATGATGACTTCTGCCAAATGGTTAAAAATACTTGGGCGACAAATCGTCATCGTCATGCTCATCTACATGAGAAACTCAGTGCTTCACGATGTCACATCTCCCATTGGCGGAGACGAAACAAACCAAATGTTGCATTACGTATCGCGACTTTGCGTAAAGATTTAGATCACGCTCAAACAACTGGTGCAACAATAGAGAGCATAACACTTCTCAAATCTGAGCTCTCCGAGGCTTACAAGGACGAGGAGAATTTTTGGAAGCAGAAAAGTAGAAATATCTTGCTCGCTCAAGGAGACCGGAATACTAAGTTCTTCTTCGCGTCCGCAAAATCTAGGCTAGCTCGAAACAGGATCTTAGCAATCGAAGACGGGGCTGGTACCATTTACCGTGGTGATGAGGAAGTTGGACTTGCAGCCACACAATATTTTACAAGTTTATTTAGCTCGGTATACCAGCAGGACTATTGAACCCTGAAGTGTGAAGCTTTCCGCGAATTTCTGCAGAGAATAACTCCGGAAATGAATGAAAAGCTCACTCGTTCGGTTACTGATGACGAAATATATCAAGCAGTATCACAAATTGGCCCTACTAGAGCGCCTGGACCAGATGGCTTCACAGCGTCTTTCTTCCAACAATTCTGGGATACAATTAAAGAAGATCTATTGTTGGATATCCACAGTTTTTTTGCAGAAGGTGGTATGGCTGAGCGCAGTAATCATACCAACTTATTCCTCCTACCGAAAGTGGATGTTCCAAGAACTATGGCGGACTTTCGGCCGATAGCGCTTTGCAATGTTTCCTACAAAATCATCTCAAAGATCAGTCAACCGCCTCAAAGGTTTCCTTGATCGCATCATATCCAATAATCAGGCGGCTTTCATTCCTGGAAGACAAAGTGTAGAGAATGTCATGGTTGCCCATGAACTTTTTCACTCTTTGAAATCGCGGAAACGGTGGGCTAAATCGTATATGGCGGTGAAACCGGACATCTCCAAAGCATATGACCGAGTGGAATGGCATTTCTTACGTGATTCTATGCAAGCCATGGGTTTTTCGGCGACTTGGATTTTGTGGATAATGAAATGTGTTGAATTGGTCACGTTTTCTGTATTAATCAATGGCTCGCCTCAAGGTTGCATCACGCCAACACGTGGTATCCGCCAAGGTGACCCTCTTTCGCCTTATCTATTTATACTTTGTGCAGAAGTTCTCACCCATCTTTTCCATAAAGAAGCTGCACGGAGGAAAATCAAAGGTATGAAGATTAGTAATACGAGCCCGACTGTCTTTAATCTTTTTTTCGCCGATGATGCCCTATTTTTTTGTCATGCTCATCCACAATCTGCACGAACTATACAGCAAACACTGGAGCTTTATGAACGGTTATCTGGGCAAGCTGTCAATCTTCATAAACCGGCGGTCACCTTTGGATCCCGCGTGCGAGCTCATATCAAAGCAATGCTCCGACGAACCCTCAATATACATAATGACGGCGGGCATGGGAGTTATTTGGGTTTACCTGAGCAAGTCGGAAGGAAGAAAAAAGAGGTTATTCAGTGTATTGTGGAGAAAGTGAAAAAGAGAACGGAAACTTGGTCAAACAAGTTTCTTTCTCCAGCAGGAAAGGAAATATTACTCAAAACAATAGCGTTGGCACTTCCTGTCTACACGATGAACTGTTTCAAACTTCCAGTTGGCATTTGTGAGGAAATTGAGCGTGTAATCTCCAAATTTTGGTGGAGCAAAGGAGAGGGGCAAAGATCTATGCACTGGTATTCTTGGAAAAGGATGAGTCTAGCTAAAAATGAGGGCGACCTTAGATTCAGGGATATTGAGAAATTTAATGAAGCCCTCCTTGCAAAACAAGTCTGGCGAATCCTCTAAAACCCAACAAGTCTTGCCTCACGTATTTCACGAGGTCGATATTTCTCTCACTCAAGTCTTCTCACTGTGACTACGGGATCAAAACCATCCTTTATGTGGCGTTCATTACTAGCGGGTAGAGATCTTTTGTACAAGGGCTTGCGAGTTGTTATAGGAGACGGAACTCAAACACAGATCTGGTCTGATCCCTGGATACCCTCATCTCCTCCGCGCCCACCAGAGCACCTCTTTGGACCAGTATCCTCAATAACTCATGTTTCCGAACTTTTCGATGGACATGGGCAATGGGACCTCGCTAAACTACAAGCTCATTTTTCACCGGCGGATGTAGAGGTAATATCCTCAATCTATCTGAACACGCATAAAACATGTGATCAGGTTGGATGGCACTACTCGCGGGATGGCCTCTATACTGTGAAGTCCGGACATTGGTTGGCTCAACATCTTAGTTCTTTAGCGAACAACATCCCCCCGCCGCCACGGAACCCTGAAATCAAAAAAGGATTTGGAAGCTGCGTGTCTCTCCAAAGTTGAAACACTTTCTATGGCGAAGTCTCTCATCAGCACTGTCGGTTGGTACCTGCCTGCAATATCGGGGTATGACAACCAATGGACAGTGTAGAAGATGTTGTTCAGCGGACGAAGACATGAACCACTTATTTTTTCTTTGTCCTCATGCGGTTCGGGTCTGGTGGGGTTCTCCTGTTTCATTGGCACAACTCCATGATATCAACATCAGTTATGAAGAAAAGATCAAACTGCTCATTGAGGGCTTTCAAAATCCATATCTCACACCATTTCAACAGCAACTCCCATTGTGGATCTTGTGGCGATTATGGAAAAGTAGAAATTTTCTTGTTTATCAACGGAAAAACCGAGAATGGCTCCGCGATCTACGATCTGCTCAAGATGATACCATGGAATGCACGAAGGATCTAGCTTGGGCACAGGCGCGATCAGGCGACTCGATTCCAAAACTTTCTGAATGGAGAAAACCAGGCTCACCTTTTACTAAATGTAATTATGACGGTGCTCGTGATGCTCGCGGAAACCCTAAAGCTGGATGGATCTTTCGAGATACAATTGGAAATTATTTATGTGCAGGTACATCGAAGTTAAAGGCATGTCAAGATATACTTGAAATGGAAATGCAGGCTCTGCTAGTTACTATGCAACAAGCTTGGATTCGTGGTCTTAGGTGTTGTATATTTGAAGGGGATAATAAAACTCTAGTGGATCTGGTTCAGAAGAAAGCTATCCATTTTGGTCTACGCAACTTGCTTCAAGAAATTCATACCTGGCAGGAAAGATTCCAAGAAGTGGTCTTCGCTTGGGTACCAAGACATTCGAATAAGGTTGCGGATAAGCTTGCAAAGAAACCACTACGCCAAATCTCCTCGGTATGTTTTTCTTATATTCCGTATGGTCTAGATGAGATTTTGTATGAAGACAAAACAGTTGCTTAATTAAATAAGAAGACGTTAAAAAAAAAAAACTGAAAGCTGTATAAACGCATATGTGAGGGAAGAGAGTTTCAGGTATAGATCCATGATGAAAAAATGAAAACAAAAGTATCATATCATATGTGGTGAGGAGAAGGCCACGGCAGGCTTAGGTTAGGCCCATTAAGTACCCCTTTTTGATTTGTTCCTTTCCATTTAAGTTGCTACAATTCAGCCGAGAATAGGAACTCAAAAATGGCCACCCGAAAAGCTTTGTTCATTAATGCCCGCCGAATCATCCGCTCCAGCACTCCTACCGTCTCAGCACGGGCGTATCCCCTTTTCCGGTATTTCCCCATCGCATTAATAAAGGAGATTGTGATCTTCTGTTCCTGTAATTATCGGATTGGTTTTTTTTTTTCCTTCTAGAAATGGAGCTGATTTGGCCCCGCCAAGATTCTTCTGTGGGAGTCCCCAGAACTTCGATATCGATCTCTCTAACGAAGAGAAGAAGAGGATAACCATCAACAGGTAATGGTTAAGGTTTGAGATTCTCTGCAGTTAATTTCAAATGTTATGTGATTGATTTGTCTGTTTTTTTGGGTGTGGGTTGTGATAGATTGTTGTATAGGAGCAAACAACGAGGGTTTCTGGAACTTGATCTTGTTTTGGGTAATTGGGTTGAGCAGAATATCAATTCCATGGACGAAAACGCTGTCAAATCCCTTATTCATGTCCTTGACCTGGTAAGTTTCATCGTCTCTCACCCAAAAGATTGCACGTTTCGACGTCGTGTCTTTGCTCATCTCTGAGACACATAGAAACAATTGTTATTGGAGAGTTTGAAGCTACCAATTTTTACTAGTATGGATGGAGTAATCAAAATCTAAATTGTCTGGCTGAATCCCCTAGTCGAGAGATCTGTTTTCGAAATTATCCAATTAGGTGTTAAGGAATGTTATTATGGTGTTGGTTGTTGAATGGTTTCTCGTTCATTGATATCATTTTAGAGGATATACAAATATATTAGCTTTTTGCCGTAAATAGTTTTCCAACATAATAGTATAAAGATTTGCCATGAGCAGAGATGGCCGAGAATCATTGAATCTGTTTGGCTAATCAATTCAGTCTTTCTTTAACAGAATTCATTGTAAATGGTTACCATTTTTGCTCTCTGCAGGAAAACCCTGATCTTTGGAAATGGCTAACTGCACAGGAACAGCCTCCAAATGCAGTGAGCTCTAATCCGGTAACCATAATCAAGCCTATGTTTAGATAGTATATATATCTCATTTTGTTTGCTCCAATGGTTTAAATGGTCCTTGCTGTTACTTGAAAGGTATTCTTGGCATTGCATGAGAAAGTCATGAATAATCTGAACAAGCATGCAGCACCAGAGACGCGTGCAGCGGCTGGACAGCCTTGGGTCAAAGGTTGGGACGATTTCAAGAGAGGTCGTGACGCTCCCATTGCAGGGAACCAGTAAAAAGAAGCATACTCCTGTTTTACAAAAGTAACAAATCCCAATTACGTTAATATAAAAGTATCTTAAGATGGTAGCAACCATATTACTTTTACTATGATATATTAATAAAGAGCCCCACGCCTTGTAGAAGCCAATGTTTAAAGGTATGTGTAGTGACGATGAGATTATTACATGGATTGTTGAAGCTTCTTGATATGAATATTGGTATCAGCAATTGTTTGTTGTGCTATTCCATAAATGAGTTTGTTTGTATGCATTACAAAATTCTGTAATTTGTTTTCAAGTAGGATCACGTCTTCTTTATTAGAGTTACAAAGATAAGTCCAATTATATTGCTTAATGAAGCTCAAGTGTTAAGGGTTAGTTTCTTATGTTTGAGAGTTGTATCAAAACAACTCTCTATCCATTAAAATCAATTTTGATCTTGATTGCAACCTAAGTTTTCCTCTTTCTCTTATACATTTTCCTATCTTGTTCATGAAGAAAGCTCTCGTGAGCTATTTCATTTCAGTGTCTTTTTAACTACTTTGATACAACTCTTAATAAGCAGAAAACTACTTACTTGAATTTATTCACATGGCATCATAATTTCATTTATCTATGGATTTTACTATTTTCTCCTTCACCTTCTACAATCTCTCCCTTTTGCTTTCGGGTTTTCTCGTTCATTCTCTCATCTTCACAAAGTTTCAACCTCTTTCTTCAATCAATCGGTTCATTGGGTTAATGGGTTTTGATCTCACCATCTCATATATCACTTTATCTTCTTCTCTTAGTGAAGAAATTTTATAGCTTGCATAGAAGATCTATGAAAATGAGATGTTTTTCCGATCAAGCAATCTTACAAGTTTGCTTTCACTAGCTGATTGGATCTTCCTCTCACATCTCTGTTTAGTTTTGTAGTCTGAGCTTAAAAAAAAATAGTGATGAGGAAACAGAGAAACATGTCGATTATTATCAACTGATGCTATTGGGTCTTCATTTTGCAAGGAAAGAGAGCATGACAAAATAGTACGTAGATTTTAAAGTCGAGAGGACATTGGGTCAGAGAGAAGAGACAGAGGAAGAAGAGAACAAGAGTTTAAGGAAGATTCGTTTGGTTCCTATTTTATCAAGTAATCACAACCAAGCAGAGGACACTACATAACTCTGTCCATGTATGTGTTTGTGCGTTGATCTGATACATGAAAAGAAGGTGGTCAGATAGCTTGAGAAGGATATGTTATGGTTGGTTTAGATTTTTAGGCGTGGAATCATGAACCTATAGTGATTATAAGGTTGCTCTAGCTACTGTTGATTGGATTGGATAGTGATGAATTTATGATGCAAGCTTCTATTAATCACCATGGTCAATATTGAGTGCACATCAACTGCTCGGCAAGTATGTTCAAGAGAAAATCAGTTCGTTAAAGAGCAGTTTGCAATTGGTAAATGAATGAGAAGGTGATGCAACCCTGGATCTCTGAAACTAGAAAACAGAACCTTTCGGGA
>OVAN01013376.1:0-12889 GCA_900406275.1 Anastatica hierochuntica
AGCCGCTATCACACACCACAAACTAAAGACAAAGAAAGGAGAAACAGAGACGGCTCCGGCTCTATGAGAGCCGCCGGAGCCGCCGCGAACAAGCTCTTGGTTGTGTCTAGGGTTACTGTAAGAAGAGGAAAGTAAAAAGGAGATGACGAAAAATGGCTGTATATTTATTTTCAGTGACTCCTTGCTTGTCATCTTTATTATGTACAACCCAAAAACAACAAAAAAACCATGGGGATTTATATCTTTGTATAGCCCCAAAAAAAACCGTATAGATTTTCATTTTATATAAAAGATATATGAATTTTCTTATTTAGTATCCATCTCAGTAGAATAATAAAATGCTTTTGTTGGAGGCATATATGTTAATTCATACATAATCCTAGCTCGAAAAATATATGAAAGATGTGCAGCCACATATGGAGAGATCGAACGGTGGGACGAAAAATCAAACTAAACATGGAACTTTATTCAACATTATCTAAAAAATCATACCTCATCCAATAGTATAACAGTTTTTTTTCAGAAACGTGACAAAGTGAAAAATTCCACGTGTGACCAAACATTATCTAAAAAAGGACCATACAATACCACAATGACGTCATCTCTTACACCACCCCCGCTGAATATAAAAAACCATTAAACAACAGTCTTCTTGTTGCAGAGTAATTAGTCACTTGACTAATCTGCCATGAATATTGCTCACGCTCTATTATTCGCTTCCCTTCTGCTTCCCCTTCAAGCGTCGGCGGCGGAGCTTCTTAATTCTAACGCTGCCGGTGGTGATACCATTGTCTTCACCACTCTCGGACGATCGCACTACGAATTCGACATTTTCTCCCTCTCCACTACCCGTCATCCTTCGGTTTCCGTCGAGCTCCGGATCACCGATGGCGAATCGGTGAACTTCAACGGTCATTTCCCGTCTCCTTCTCCGGCGCTCATCTCTCTCCTTCCCGATGAAACCCTAGTTCGACTGCAAGATTCTTCTCCTCCTCTGCATCTCATCTACGTCACCGAGAGAAATGGAACCTCGAGCATCTACTACGATCTAGTTTACGGCGGCGATTCCGATTCTATAAAGAAACGAAGATCAGCGTTAGAAACGCCTTCTAGAATCCAGATTCCCTTGTTATCCAACGCCGTCACGACGGTTAATTCGTTTAAAGATAAGCCTAGTTTGAGTGGTGACTTTCTCGTCTACGTTTCAACCCACGAGAACTCAGGTGAGCCGAGGACTAGCTGGGCTGCCGTTTACTCTACCGAGTTGACAACTGGTTTAACCCGGCGGCTGACGCCGACTGGTATCGCCGATTTCAGCCCTGCGGTGTCTCCTTCCGGAAATTGGACGGCCGTTGCTTCGTACGGAGAGAGCGGATGGACAGGGGAAGTTGAAGAGCTTAGCACGGACATATACGTTTTCTCAACTCGGGATGGGACTCACCGAGTCAAGGTGGTGGAACACGGTGGTTGGCCGTGCTGGGTCGATGACTCGACGCTCTATTTCCACAGAAGAAGCGATGACGGTTGGATCAGCGTGTACCGCGCCCTCTTGCCTGAGAACGGACCTTTGAGTACAGAGTCAGTGAAAATTCAGCGAGTAACACCACCGGGAGTTCACGCTTTCACACCAGCCACTTCACCGAACAACCACAACTTCATAGCGGTGGCGACGAGGAGACCTGGCAGGGATTACCGCCACGTGGAGCTGTTCAATCTCAAGAGGAATGAGTTTATCGAGTTGACTCGTTTAGTGGCTCCGAATAGTCACCACTTGAACCCGTTTCTCTCCCCTGACTCGTCTCGAGTCGGATACCACAGTTGTAGAGGCGAGGCTAATGGACGGAGAAGTCCTCTGCTTTTCCTTGAGAACCTTCAAACCACCACAAAGGATCTGTCTCTTTTCAGATTCGATGGTTCGTTTCCTTCCTTCTCTCCCACAGGTGATCGAATCGCATACGTCGAAATGCCTGGTGTGTATGTAGTGAAGCCTGATGGTTCGGGCCGGCGGGAAGTGTACACAGGAATGGCGTTTTCCACAGCTTGGGATCCGGTTCGACCAGGAATCGTGTACTCTAGCTCAGGTCCAACGTTTGCTACAGAAAGAACAGAGGTTGATATCATCTCCATTGACGTTGATGCAGCTGATAAGTCATCTTCCGTGAGAAGGCTAACGACAAATGGGAAGAACAATGCTTTCCCATGGCCATCTCCGGATGGGAAGCGGATTGTGTTTCGTTCGGGTCGGTCTGGTCACAAAAACCTTTATATAATGGATGCTGAGAAAGGGGAAACCGATGGTCTATGGAGGTTAACCGAAGGTGAGTGGACTGACACGATGTGCAACTGGTCACCAGATGGTGAATGGATCGCGTTTGCATCGGATCGAGAAAGCCCTGGCTCGGGTAGCTTCGAGATGTTCTTGATCCACCCAAATGGAACAGGGTTAAGGAAGGTGATCCAGAGTGGTTCTGGTGGGAGAACTAACCATCCGGTCTTTAGCCCGGACAGTAAAACTATAGCTTTTACATCTGATTACGCTGGAATCTCAGCGGAACCAATCTCAAACCCGCATCATTATCAGCCATATGGTGATATCTTCACAGTGAATCTGGATGGCTCTAACTTGAGGAGGCTGACGCACAATTCATATGAAGATGGTACTCCGGCATGGGCTCCTCGGTTCATAAGCCCGGGGGACTTGGTGTTGCGCAGGAAGAATGATTCGAGTTGCGCGTTCGATGACTGCCACTGGCTCAACAAGAACCCAACACAAAAAGGCCAAAAAATCTCATGTTAATAGTATGCATTGAGCATTGTCTATCATGTGCTTCACTATGTAAGATATATATTCGAGCTTGAAGCTCTTAGTTATAGACATTTTGTATGAGATGATAGTAGTCAATGTATTTGTATTATGCGTATCATATTGAATAATACTGTGATTATGATATATGCGTATCACTTGCTTTCTAGCTCTTCATCTACTCCTTGAAACACCTTCTGATTTCTTGCATTCTATAAATACCACATAATCCAAATAAAAATACTCGTAGAAGCATGTAAGTCGAACCCCGTAGGAGTTCTCCAAAAAATATAGTCTAAATTAGCATACACCGAAGTTATAGGAAAATCTGAGCTCATAATTGGGATTGGAGAAAAGTTCTATACCCTTAACGAATTTGGACATTCGAAGAGGACATGATTAACATTCTCGTCAGCCAAGCCACAACNACGTTTGTAAATAATATCATATATTACTCCACGTTGTGATATCCATGTCGAAACCGGCAAAACATCGGATAGTGCCTGCCATACAAAGTGTTTGAGTTTTAAAGGGCAATCCAACTTCCAGACATGAGCCTTCAGCATGTTTATACTTGGCCCCTCCTCAGTTTGACCAGTTTCATATTTTTCCATATTTTCTAAAAGGCGATATCTTGATTTGACTGTGTAGTTCCCATATGTAATAAAATGGCAGAGCAAAGTATCACGCTTAATAGTTCTACTCGGTTGAGTTCCCCTAATAAGCCTAATGTCATCGAGGTCCATAAACTCTTGGAGAATTGATGTATGTCAATCCATCGTAGTCGGAATAATCAAATGTTGGACCTTAAGATTAGGGTAAAGCATGCTTCTCCTTCCCTTTGCCGACTGTGGTAAAACATCTGGCAACCATGGATCTCGCCAGACCGAGATTTCTAATCCGAACCAATACCAATCCGAGTTCCTTTTTTTACCAAGTCATGCGTTGAGAAAATACTCTTCCATCCAAAGGATGGAGTGTGGTTTTTTTCGCAAGTAGAGGATGTAGTCTCCGAAAATATCTCCCTTTATAAACCCTGGCTACCAAAGAATTGGGAAAATGATACATTCTCCATAGTTGTTTGGCCAACAAGGCCAAATTAAAAGTCTCTAGGTCTCTAAAACCTAGTATCCCCTCTTCTTTAGGGGTGCATAGTTTATTCAATGCAATCCAATGGAGACCACAATTACATCCATCGAAACTCCACCAAAATTTAGAAATAGCGCCAATTAATTTTAAGATTAACTCTTGGAGAAGTTGAAAGCATGACATGACATATGTCGGCATAACAAGAGCTACAGAGCGAATCAATATGTCCTTCCCACCTTTAGATAGAAATTTGGATGTTCATCCTTTTATTCAAGTGTTCAAACATTACTTTATGTAATTAAAAGTTTTACTCTTTGATCCTCCTAGACTTTCTTGAATGTCCAGATAATCACCCACACCATCTTCCTTTACAATACCCAGCTTATTTTTCATATTTTCCTTTGTCTGATCTGGACATTTTTACCAAAAGATATTGATAATTTATCGAAATTGATAACTTGACCCGATGCACAATCAACCTTTCGTAGAATATCTAAAATTGAAAAACACTGGGTCGCGTCTGCTTTACAAAAGAACAAACTATCATCCGCAAACAAAATGAGTAATTGGTGGACTATCTCTTACGATTTGTATGCCCGTTATTGAATTATCCATCTCCCTTTGTCTCAAATTCGCAATCAAGACCTCTATACACAAAATAAATAGATACGAAGAGAGGGGATCTCCTTGCCGTAGGTCTCTCTTTGGTTTTATTTCTCCTGTTAGGTCACCATTCGTGAGTACCGTGTAAGAGATAGACCTCACATACCACATCTCCCATGAAATCCACTTTTGGTTAAAACCAAGTCTCCCGAGAACCGCCTCAAGAAAACACCATTCAATACAATCATATGCCTTGCTCATATCCGTTTGATAGCCATACTATCATACCTACATTTCTGATTTGTGCGTAAAGAATGAAACATTTTTTGTGCGATCAGAATATTATCTAAAATCAATCGTCCCGAAACAAAAGCGGACTGAGTCTCTGAGATCAGTTTAGGGAGTATCATTTTCAGCCTCATAAATAGAAATTTTGATATCACTTTATATCTCACATTGTAAAGACTAATCGGTCTAAACTCTGTCATCCGTTTTTGCTTGTTTATCTTTGGAATTAAACAAATATTAGTGGCACTGAGACGATCATCAAATTTACCGGTGTTAAAAAAATTCCTTACTAAATTCACTAAATCTGCCTTCATTGTTCCCCAAAATCTCTGAAAAAAAGAGCAGTCATACCATCATATCTTGGGGCTTTTTCTGGATATATAGCAAATAAAGTCAATCTGACCTCATTCTCCGTTATATCTCTTGTCAGGAGAGAGTTCATAGATCCCGTCACTGTCGAACGTACATGCCCAAGTACATCCATAAATTCTCCTACATCCCGTGGTGTAAATAAATCATTAAAATATTGCGTCACTATTTTTTCCATTCCTTCCTTAGACTCAACCCATTCGTCGCTTGAGTTAAACAAACATGTTATCTTGTTGCGCGCACTGCGGTGTTTTGTTGTAGCGTGAAATAAATTTATATTCTTCTGTCTCCAATAAATCTCCTCCTCTTTATAAGCCTCTTTTAATTTTTTCTTAATCTCATTAATTTCATCTTGAGCGACGTCTCATCATTATGTGCATCCTCTAAAGCCCTTTTAAAGCAGCAATATTAGCTTGTCCCTGTATAATATTTTCCTTTCTCCAGTTTGAAATCGCGTTCTTGCAATTTCTAATTTTATCCACAAAAATCAGAATTCTAAAATTCTTGGTTCGGTTCCAACCCCGATCAACCGCCTCTTGTAATCCTTCTTTCTCAAGCCACCTTTGATCAGCACGAAAATGCTTTGTGTGAGAATGTGATCTTGTCGAAAAATTTAAAAGAATCGGTATGTGATCAGAACCAATCATTGCCAGATATTCCACCTTAGAACTTGAAAATAGCATATGCCATTTATCGTTTCCAACTTCTCTGTCGAGTTTACATCAAACATTTTGTTTATTTCTAGCACGTTTCCAAGAGATATGGTCAGCGAACAGCCCAGTCTCCACAGAGTTGTTGTCCGTAGTAGTACCCTCAACTGCCACTGCAAGCTCACCTTCCTCTAGAAGAAGATCATTAATATCCTTTATATTAAAATCCTTTTATGTTTCCAATCCTTCCCCAAGCTGCTCGCAGGCTAATTGCTCATCCAAATCTTCACCATGTTCCTGCACTTTGTGCTCCAATTGAACAAATTTACTCTTATCTTCCGGTAAAGGCTGATAAATCACCAATTTTTTGTAACTTGATACAGCGGCTTCGGCCAGTGTGACCTGCGACTTCCCGAGTCCTTACGACTACCTGGTTCCATAGGTTGAACCTCTCGGTAGTAGGTTCTTAAATGTCCACTGCGGTGGCTGCCATTCCTAGTACCCCTCTGGTGCACAAGAAACTCTTTTCTTTGACTTTCCCAACCCGAGTGGTGACCTCGATCAAACCCTTTCTTTGCCATCTTTTCTGTGTGTCCGCCATATTTTTGACAAGAACCAAATTTCTCAATGTCAATCTTGTTCATATTCAACACCCGTTTAACCTGTAAGCGTCTCTGCTCCTCACTTTCATTTCTTGTCCGGTTAGAATGTCCCAAGAGAGGAGCTTTGCTACGATTCTCTTGTTTAGCAGAAGATTCACCAATGACTTTCGCACATACCTCTCTGGCATGTGTGAGTCTATGGCAATGCTCACAATAACCGGTAAGCTTCTCATATTCAAGTAACTTTGATATCCTCTTCGGATACAAATGGCACCACTGTAGTAAAAACCAGAGGATCAAACTCGTCGAGTGTCACACATACACTACCCGAATCCGCATCAACTTCCTGAACTTTCCCAACTGTCTTACCAATTGCCCGAATAGTTTCCTTTTCCCAAAGATGAAGAGGAATATCGCTAACCTTGATCCAGTAATTGATCGCAAAAGGATATAAATGGTGAATCACCGGCTCCCATCGAACAATGGACAACATCCACTCATCGAAGTGATAAGGTGCATTACTCAACACCTCTTCCATATTTGATTCTTATTGAAAGTTGAACTGGAACTTGCCATTACCAAGATCCGCTCTGAATACTTTCCCTTTCATCCTCCATATTTTTGGCAGGTTAGCAATTAGATGATCCATACGTTGAGCATCGAGATTCATCAATCTACCAATCATCGTGAGCAAGAACTGTTGAACTTTCCGAGCAATGCTCTCAGATGAGAGTCTTACTGGTTCAGTGCGAACAATAACCTTTCCCTTGCCCTTATTCGAAGCCAATTGTGCCATTTTTAATCTCAGCAACAACCAAACCACCACAAACAAAAGCCAAGAAGGACTGCCTTCGTTAACCCACAAAAACCAAGCGGTAACAGAGAATGACACAACAACTATGGAGATAGGAGAAACTTTTTGTTGTGATTATCCAAGTAAGAACCTTCACTAACTTTATATACCCGGCGAAAAATTGTTGTCCTTCCAATCCCATTGTAACCGTAAAATCCAGTCACCAAGATATTGACTTTCCAAAACCAATGAGACTGCAATCTGACCTCTTAAACTATCGTGATCTTCTTTAAACCATAACACCTCGGCACCCTGCGAAATCCATGTACTTCCCTTGTAAAAAACCCAATTTATGAGAACCAGATCGCCAAATCCTTTCCTTCCCATAAACGTCAAAATTATAAAAATCACCAAGCAATCAATCACCTCCTTGCAAATCCCCTTGATCAGATACACCATGTATATGAACAGAAGATGAAGATCTCGAATCTTACTACCCCAATCTCCTAGAGTTCCTCTTGCGTTCCTCATAGACAGGGTCAGCCCGCCAGAATTATTAGAAGTATAAAAGACATCAAAATTCAATAAAGTTAGTTTACAGCTTATTGGCAAAGTTGTTCCTCATTGACTTAAATCAACTTGGATTTGATCCCAGGCATTAGAGGCTTTTTAAATTTTTTCCCTCATTTATTACTTTAGGCAACATATCTCTATGGGTCGAGTCTGCTCCTAGAAATCTCCAGCAGAAAATCCATCCTCTTGAAACCCTTTCTAACATCGGCTAAGCCCAGTCTTTCCCCAAATCCATTAAGCCAAAAGAGATCTCAAGGATTTGCAACCTTCTCTCACTCTCACAAGCCATCATCAAGAGCTTCCACCGAAACCAATAACTACCCCATCTCTTAAACAAGAAGTGTCTATCTCCTCGATCTAATGTCCACCTAAAGTCCCCAATCTTGATTACCATCAACCCTAGATCCACCTCATGACCATCGTCTCCATCGAAAGAGAAACATAACCTTTTTTCTTTTTGGTTATTGCGAGTACTTTTAGATACTCTTAAACTATTTTCAGTTATTCAGTTTAAAAGTAATTAATTTTTTATAGGTATATAATTATATCTTATATATTATTTGCGAAGTGAATTTACATGAGAATAAAAGTTGGTTTAGTTGATTACATGATTCCCCTTAATGAAAAAGTAATTAATTAAAAAAGTAAAACTTGAAAAAAGCGAAAATTCAATGAAAAGAAAATTGTTTAATAATCTTATTTACCTAAAAATCATATAATATTTATGTTAATTATAATTGTTATCTATTTTTAACGCTCTTATGTGTGTATATCATAGTTTTTAGCATGGTCAAATACCAAAAGATAAAATATTTAAGTACACGAAGAATATGTCAAACAAATTAAAATAAAATTCGACATATATAACAAAGTGTAAAAAATAAAATTGAACTAATACAACGAAAAAATTTGAGAATATTTGTAATTTATAATTGAAAAAATATTATATTATCGTATTATCAAAACTACTATTATTTATAAAATTTTAATATCCTTATTGTATGCGGACCAACAAACTAGTTTGTATTAACTTCGAATACTCATAAATATTTTCGTTTGGTTCAGCTTTGGTTTTACCATAACTAAAATAATAAACCATCTGAGATGTTTGGGTATGGTTTTTGGGTTCAGTTGTTATGACATGCCTAGTATTAGGTGTGGGCATTCAATTAACTTGGATAATTCGGTTCGAGTTATTCGGTTTAAGAAAAATAGGATTCATTCGGGAAAAATAATAAATCGATTCGTTTCGATTGCGGTTTATGTTATTCGAGTTTCGGTTTGTTTAGGTTTTAAAAATAGAACCCATTCGAAAAATATACTTTAATTTTAAATCAAAACTTACGAAAAACCTAAAGATTTTAATTAATTTTATTTAATATTGGTTAGATTTTAGTATTTTTAATATATTTTTTCTAAATATTTAGTAAAAATATTATTATTAAATAAACTTCGGTTATTTTTGGTTAAATATTTAATATTTGGTCCGGTTTTGTTTGGGATCAGTTAGTTTAGTTTTGAAGATTTTATTTCGTTCGAGTTATTTTTCTTTGGTTCGGATTCGGTTCGGAAAATTTATCCACCTCTGCCTGGTATTAACGAGACTGCGAAATTGTTGTTATTTTGCTGAAAGCCTCCTGTTAAGATGGAGGGTTTCAGGCGAGAGCGGGAAAAACCAAGAAAACATCACAGAAGATTTTAATCATTTTATTATACTAAAGGAGACGCCGTCGGAGGGAAGAGGAAGAGAAATCGAAAAAGTCGACAGGAAGGAAATGGCGCCAGTTCTTCAGAGTTCACAGCCATGGGTTGAGAAATAGTAATCATCTCTTTACTAAGTTCTTCCCCGTTCATGGTCTCCGTTGAACGCATTCGTCTCTGATTTTGTTTTTCGATTTGGTTTCAAGCCGGCCGAAACAGGTTAAGGACGTGGCGCATCAGGAGGAGGTGGTTCGGGTCCTCACCAACACTCTTGAGACGGCTAATGTAATCCGACGAAAACCCTTTTGCTAAAATGTTTAGAATTTGATTTTGTAAAATTGGGTTTTGGGTCAGTTGTGAAAAACCCTAATATTGAATTTTTGGGTGTTTTTTTGCTGTTGTCTGTTGCAGTGTCCGCACATGCTCTTTTATGGACCGCCGGGAACCGGAAAAACCACGACTGCACTCGCCATCGCCCACCAGCTCTTTGGGTAACTTAATCATCTCATACTTTCCTGAAATCTGATAACTCTGATTTAAGTGTGCTTCTCTTTTGTATTATGCACTAGTCATGGGTGTATATTTTGATCGATTCGTTTTGTGTGTTGTGATTCGAATAACTCTAAAGGTGATGTGGTTTTTGACATAATTTGACACTCTCTGGCTTTGTGGTTACATTATGATATACCAAGTTGTCTCATTTGATAGCTTATGTGTGAATTCATACTAATTGTCGCCATTATGGTGTTGCTATGCAAGTGTTTAGGTTTTGAATTCGGATTCTATCCTCTTCCAATCGAAGCTAAATGGCTGTGTTCTTCATCCCTTCTGTGTTTCATATCAGTTAGTTTAAGCTTCATTTGGGGTTTTATATAATAAATGTATATTATGAGAATGTCATTGGTTTGCTATTTCATTTCCTGTGACTGTCAGCTGAAAAATTTGCGGATATAACGTCGGGACATGAACTAACTAAATAGTTTTGCAGACCCGAATTGTACAAGTCAAGGGTGTTGGAGCTGAATGCTAGTGATGACAGGGGGATTAATGTCGTTCGGACAAAGATCAAGGATTTTGCCGCTGTTGCTGTTGGGTCAAATAATCGTCAAGGGTATGTAAAACCTCTTTGCTTTTGTCGAGATATTTGTTTCCCAGTTTCTCCTCTGTGCTTCTCTGTGTTGTGTGCATTTCATCTAATACTACTATGTGATATTTCAGGGGTTATCCTTGCCCATCGTTTAAGATCATCATACTAGATGAGGCTGATTCCATGACTGAAGATGCTCAGGTAACATCTTTTACTACCACATTTTGTACTTTGAAATGTGTTTGTCATGAACCATTTTACTGACTGCGCAGAACGCCTTGAGGCGCACGATGGAAACTTACTCCAAAGTCACCAGATTCTTTTTCATATGTAACTATATCAGCAGGTAATTTCTATTACTGTGGTACTTAAATGTTGGTAAATTCTGTCTTAGTTTGATTTGCATATCCCTTTCATTGGTTCTTCAATTTTTCTCTCTGGATATGTTAAATAGTTGCTTTTTCATCTAAAATTTTGTTAAAATCTGATTGCGATAATAGTAGAAATCAGTTTTACTTGATCATCACGAATGTATTGGCGAAGCTCTGAACTTTGAATCCACTGATTTTGATCGCCCTTATAAATCTACCTCTTATTTCCAAGGATCATAGAGCCCCTTGCTTCAAGATGTGCAAAGTTCAGGTTTAAACCACTTTCTGAAGAAGTCATGAGTAACCGTATACTGCATATTTGTAGTGAAGAAGGTGTAAACCTTGGTGGGGAGGTATGATTATATGATTTAATGTTTGCCTATCTGGTTTCTCGTCTTTTTGAAAGCTGCTTATACTAGCTACTTTTGGCGTAGGCACTTTCAACTTTGAGCACTATATCACAAGGTGATCTCCGTAGGGCCATCACGTATCTGCAGGTAAGATTAAATTACACAAGAAATATCTTTTATTTTGTACGGAATCAACTGAAATATCTTTTATATTGTACGGAATCAACTGTAGAGACGTAAACTGTGTTTCTCCTTGAATATTACAGAGTGCTGCTCGGTTGTTTGGATCAACAATAACTTCAACAGATTTGCTTAACGTGTCTGGTGTAAGGATGAAAGATAATCTGGTTTTCCACCAAAAGTACTGTATCATAATTCATGACGGTTAATTTGGTCACGCTGTTAACCTACCAGGTAGTCCCTGTGGAGGTAGTTGAGAGATTTTTTACTGCATGCAAAAGCGGTGATTTCGATATTGCAAACAAGGAAGTGGATAACATAGTTGCAGAAGGGTATCCTGCAACTCAAATCATCAATCAGGTATTTTATTTCCCCTCTTTTAATTTATCGCGTATTACGTCTTGCAATTGTGGTTAAATTAGTCGCTTACAAAACTTTTTCAGTTATTTGATATTGTGGTTGAGGCTGGTGATGACATAACAGACAAGCAAAAGGCTAAGATCTGCAAATGTCTAGCTGAAACTGATAAGGCAAGACTTCTCTTCTGCTGGTTTCGCTTTTGATTACTTATGTGTAGAGACTCATGTAAAGATCAATTACTAACATCCTTTCTCGATGCATGCAGCGACTTGTAGATGGTGCGGATGAGTATCTGCAGCTTCTGGAGGTGGCAAGCAATACAATTCGTGCCCTCTCAGAAATGGCTCAAGACTTGTAAAAGCAAAGACCCTTATGATTCCGAATTTTGCTTTTGCTTCTGTTGGGTTTGTAATGGATCTCTTGACTTGTGCGTTTATCATTATGGCATTTGCGTTAGTTTGTTTTGACTTAACCAAATATGGTATTATCCTTGGGCAACTATGTTATATCCACTTGTGCATGTATGTATGATCTCAAAATATAATCTCAAATATGGTATTATGTAATTCTGATTTATACTTTTATAAGTCAATCTGAGAACTGAGATCCTCCAAAAATGTGATAGAAATACAAGTGTATTATTTCACCTAGATCCTCAATATGCATATAAAAAGAAGGTTTGAATACGAAACCTTGGACTATAGAAAAAACATTAGTAATAGACGTCAAAAAAAAGCATTAGTAAAAATACCATAAATACTTAAAATAAATTCAGTTTGAAAACTGTACTATACGTTCTAAAAATGATTGATTTGAAATATAAGTAGTTTACTTAAGTTGTTTTTGGGTTTAGATTAGAAACTAATGATTGTATTTGAGTTCCTTCCGTCTGCCAAGGAGTCAAATTCTAATATAACCTTGAAGGGGAAAAAATAATTTACAACAACAAATTCATTCTCACTAACCTTCTTTCTTGTCATATATCTATTTTACCCTCACTTAAAACAAACAAATAAACTAATAAAGAAAATGAAAAAGTAAAAAACTAAAATTGTATTTAAATAAGAAAA
>OVAN01013377.1:0-12887 GCA_900406275.1 Anastatica hierochuntica
ATTACTTTTTTATCTTGGTTTTGAGTTCCCACTTGCAAACCTCATTTTCGGATTTTGTCTTTGTTGTTTATTTGAGGATAAGCAAAGGACAAGTCTGGGGGTGTTGATGTATACATATTTTCTTGCATATTTTGGTGCATTTTAGCTTATTTTCATCCACATTTAGGTTGTAAATATTGCATATAANATATTTTGGTGCATTTTAGCTTATTTTCATCCACATTTAGGTTGTAAATATTGCATATAAGTCTTAGAATCCATAAGTTTTAGTCTAGAGTCTCGTTTAGGATCATATTGCATTTGCATACCATTTCTTTGCATTTGTAGGTGAAACTTTGAGATGGATTCATGGAGGCTCTAGAGGTGGATTCAAGGTTGATTTGGAGCTAAGTAATCAAGAAAAAAGGAGCTAAATGTTATGGGAGAAGATGGGATCAATTGGAGCATTCAAGAGGAAGAAGAAGAGGCAACAAGCTGCCAAGGTGACCAGTTGTCGACCCTGAGGTCGATAGTGAGGCACTTGGGTCGACAACTGCCTCCCTTAGGAGCTTTGCTGCCCAAGATTAGCTACTATCGACCTGTAGGTTGGTGGTAGCACACCTTTGGATGACGACTGCCCACCTTGACGCGAAAAAACCCTTTTAGGGCACCCATACTTCAACCCTTTAGTATAAATAGCTTCTTATGTGAACCAAGAACAAGGGAGATCATCAACTTTACTTTTCTTTGAACATCTTTCATATATTTTGAGATCTAAACTACTGTAATAACTTCTTGATACTTTTGAGTGGATTTGGATCTTTTCTTTTCATCTCTTTCTCTAGATCTATCATCTAAGAACATGGGAGCTCAAAGACCAAACTCTTCTCTTTGGATTTCCATGACTCTTAGTGAGTAGATCATTCTTGGATCTTGAAATGTAGTAGGTTGGGGTTAGATCTAGGGTTGTGATGGATGATTAGGCTAGATTTTGGCATAGATTCCTAGTAGATCTAGTTTAGTTTTTTAAAGCTCATTGCTTGGTCATTGACGCCTAGAAAGTGTTCGATGAAATGCTTGAGAGAAATAGATCTATGTTTTTCACTTTGAGTTATGAGATTAGTTTGCCTAGTGGGGACATCAAGGTGTTAAATGCCTAGAAGGGCTTGAGGAACACTATCACTTATATGTTTAGATAGGAAACAAACAAGAGTTGAGCTTTGTAACGTGTATGGGTGAATAGATCTTCGCCACGAGAGTGGGTAGATCGAATATAGAGGGATCCTTGGCGTAGGAATAGCTTTGATCCTCTAATAAAGCCTTACCCAAGTCCATCACATCACTAGATCGATCCCGAACCCATCACTATTATCTCAAGATCCTACCTTTTTATTGTTTACATCCAAATTCACTCCTTTATTGCTTTACTTATTTGCTTGTTTAATTATTGCTTTCATTTATGCATATTCATTATGTTTGACCTTGTTGATCATTAGATTTAGTGGAGACCCATGAAAATCCCCATCTAAATCGACCACCTAGACTAGGATTCTTAGTGTATTCCCTTGCTTAGATTCTACTAGTCAAGCCTTCAAATCCTTTGATGACCCTAAAGTACTATGATTTGACCCCATTCTCTTGCGGTATTGAGAGTAGGGTTTAGGTTTATAAATATTAAACTTCGACAACCAACCCCCCACGTCAGATATCTTTGCTACTTTGATCAAGATCATAACTTTGTAAACATTTTTATCATTTCTATTTAAGTTTGTGTATTTCCTTTCTTAAATATATTTTCTTTCTTTCTTTGTTACTAAGATTATGGGAGCTCAAAGACCCCAACTTTGTCTTTGGATTTCCATGGATCTTAGTGAGTAGATCTCTTTAGGATCTTGAGACTAGTAGGCTAGTGTTAGATCTAGGATTGTAATGGATATTAGGCTATATTTTGTCCTACTAGGTTTGTTTGGTTCATTATAAACATTTATGCTTGCATCAAAGCGCCTAGCAAGTGTTCGAGGAAATTTTTGAGAGGACAAAACCTATGTTTTTCATCTTGGCTCGTAAAAGTAGAGTATCATAGGTGTTAAATGGCTAGAAAGACTAGTGGATTATTGTCACTTTCGTGCTTAGACAGAAAATGCGAGAGTTGAGTCTTGTAGTATGCATGGGTGAATAAATCTTCACCATGAGACTGGATAGACCGATAATGGAGGGATCCTTGGTCTAGGAATAGCTTGAAATATTTAAGAAAGCCTATATTAGATCCATTGTAGTTCTAGATCGATCATGAACCAATTGGTACGTCTCAAGATTCGATCATTATTATTGTTAGAAATTCATGTTTGTTTCTTTATTGCATTTACTTGTCGCTTTTTATGATTAAACCATTCTTTCTGGAATTTTACTTATGATTGCTTATGGTTTTTCTTAGATTAAGTTGAGATTCGGGACACCCCAACCTTAATCGAATTCCCTAGACTTAGTACCCTAGTCCATTCTCTTTGTTTAGTATCTAGCTTTAAAAGTCGTTCAATCCTTAGATGATAACCTATTGTACTACAACCAAACAACCATTCTCTTGCGGTTTAGTGAGTTTAGCTTAGGTTTATAATTATAAATTTAAACTTGACTCAGTTTGTTGCGAAAACACTACCGATCAACCTTCAAGCTAGCCAACTCAGCAACTAATTTTAGGAATCCATCAATATTCTCCTCCATTGATTTTCTTTCATCCATCCTCAAACTTTCAAATTGTTGTTTCAAATATATCCTATTTGGTAAGGACTTAGTCTGATAGTCTTTCTCAAAAGTTTTCCACATGCTTGTTGTTGTCTTCTCATGCATTACCTTCCTCAAGATTGTATCAATTAGACACATACTTATCAGATTCCTTACTCTTAGATCTTTGTCTGCCTTCTTAAGATTTATCTTTTGTTCAGATCCTTCTTCACCTTTCTCAGTCTTTGATGACACAAAGGTGTCTTCTTGCAATGTTGAGAGCAAGCCTTGAATCTCTAAATGTTCCAACATTTATACTTCCAGAGACCAAAGTCACATTTTCCATCAAATTTTTCCACCTCAAATATGCCTTATGTTGGATCCATCGTTTAAATTTTCTTTAACCTGAAAAGGCAATCAAAGAAAAATGAAAGCAATCAATTTGCCACAATTTTGATTCAAGATACTAACAAAGAATCTTTTATACTCAAAACCTAGAAATAGAAGTTTATTATTAAGCTTCATGATTCTTTGTGTTTTAAGATATGAACTTTGTCTCTTAGACTCGCGCCTAGCTAACCATTGAATCGTGAACCTCTTTGGGATGATAGTAAGAGTACTCCTTAGATTTGTGTTACTCTTCTTTCTTCATATCTCAAATACTGATCACCTTCTGTGGGTGATTCATGTCCTCTTGGATGCTCTGATTCCAATTGCTAAAGATAGAATATAGACCATTCTTTATCGCACTCGAATTCTAATACAACTGATCACTCTTACTCGTTAATCTCTCTATTTGCAGGCTTTTGATTCGCGACTCAATCACTCACAAAGAAATAGAAGATTAAGAAGAAGAACAGAGAACACGCAAGCTTACAGAGTTCCTTATCAACCGGGTACATCTCTCTTCGGGATCGACACCTAAAATTCACTAGATGATGGTTTCGATTACGAGGATACAAGAGGAAAACTCATAGAGAAACAATGGGATAACATAAGATGAAGAAGAAGAAGTTTGTTAGTTCTGTTTTTGTAACTTTAACAAACTCTTTTCTTTCTCCTTGAAAGACTAAGGCTAAACTCTTTGAGTCACAACTTCTCTGGCCCAAACTTGTTTTTTCTTCTCTTTCACTTATCGGGTCGAATACTCCCTTAGGCCTAAGTCAAATTTGACCAGAAACACCTAAACATAAACTCCACACATTCTCGGAGATGAAATACGTGTCACATCTTTTCAATTAACTTTTTAAAAATGTTAGAATTTAAATTTTCATTTGACTAATACAGGAAAATATCCAAATAAGAGTGTTCCTAAGGGAACAATCGTTTTATTTTCCAAAAGTATAGAAATTAAATAGTACTTTATAAGATTATTTTGAAAATTAATTATATTTTAATTTATTTGTATTGTGTGTATATTATATCAAATAATCTTAGAGTAATACACTTCCTCGCCTTTTATAAAATTTAAGACTTTTGATTTGTTTATTTTTAGTGGTCAACAGTAACTTGCAAGTTTAATTTAGTTGGTCTATCTGTTTTAACTCACTTTGCATCACCAAATGTGGTCAATCATAAGTTTGAATGGTTCATATTTTTGTTTAAATTTAGCTATTCTTTAAAGAAAGTAATTTAACAAAAACATTACAACCTTTTACTACAAAAGTGCCTATAAAAAACTGTACTTTGATGCCTTTAGATTCATATAACTCCAAAATTATTATAAATCAAAGAAAAATGAATCATTTCATAATTTTCATCTTAGTTATTGCTGGGGGTTTTGGTTTGAGTGGGGGAATTAAAGCTACGTGTGACCAGAATGTTGTAGAAGTTCGAAATGAACTTGGGCCTCGTTTCATACTCAGAGTTAATTGCACATACAACAGAGGAGGGGTTTAGAATAGCCGCAATGTGTATTATATGAAATCAAACATAATAAATGTGAGTGAGAGTGGAAAAGGAAGGAAAGTATGGCGTCGTCACTTAAGCTACGGTGAGAATTTTGTGAATCATCAAACTGTATGGAGAATGTATAGAGAAGCCCGTAGACGTCGATGTGGTCAAATACGTTTATGGATTGCCAAACTAGATGGGATTTACCTAGTGAGAAATAATGAACCAAAAGGGCTCCAATTTGGTTGGCTTAAAAGCTAATGTATTCGTTTTTATGGCTGTTACAACTAATTATGTACGGAACTGCAATTTTCTTTTATCTTGTGAGTTTTGTTATCATTCTATTTCCATAAAAATTAGCTTATTTTATATCTGTGAATGTATCTCAATCTCTTAAATTATATCAAGTTATTATTTTTTCTTCAATACTAAATTTTTGTGCCGATATTGTACTAGTATATAAAACACACACACACACCTAAACAGAAATTTTGTGAAAACAATGTGTATTGCTTACTAGTGTTATTATTTATGTTAGGATTGGTTCACTACAAAAAAATAATAATAATGCAAGAGATAAAACTTACTGCAGAAAATCAATATGTTTTTGTAAATATTAAAATTGCAACAAAATCCCTCAAGTTTGTACTCTTGTAATTTGATCGTTCTAAAATCTGATGTTGTTTAAACATTGCAAATTTGACAGTATAATTTATAGTATTAATGCGATGAAATTTTGAATCTGAGTTCGCCCTAGCCGCTCTCAGGCACGAACATCGAGACAATCACAAAGACTTCGTTTTCCGGTGCCGACGAAGCGGATTCTCGCTGGCGCTGGGAGATCCCGACTCACGTCCTTCTTCTCTTCGTTTCTATGCTCTGCTCAAACCTTTGTATGTGCTTCTTTCCAATTTTAAACTTGGCAAAACTCGAAGGCTGGAGATTTTGTACTTCACGACGAAGACAGATGAGAAGTTTATTAGAGCCATCTCTTTCGGTGTCCTTATCTCTCTGGCTAATCTTCTCACCGGTGTCGAATCCAGAAGTATTCTCAGCCGTTGTTGTCCCCCGCATCTCGGATACAAGCCCCGAAGAACTTTTAAATGGAGACCGTCAGACATCTTCCTTAGGAGTTGGTTCTCACTTGCTACCAACGGCGGAAGAGCTAGCTCTTTCTCGGAGGAGCTCTCTCTCTAAGTCACTGAGTAAATCTGACATCGAAGATACGCCAATTGATGCTCCTTACCTTCCAACAGTTGCCAGGTCTCGAAGTATCCGATGGCTTTTCCCAAGGACTTGTTTACGCCTAGTGACCTCTTCACCTTCTGATGGATCTCGAATCCACACAGAATACTGGGTGCATGATTTGCAAGGATGTTCGAAAAGTGGTTGCATTTTATTGATTTGATATTAAGAATCTTAACGAGAGTTACAAATATTTTCTTTGCCAGAAAGATCCATCCCTTTTTCCAAGCTTCTCCTTCTTCTTCTATACTCCTCTAGCTCTCGTAACCTCCCAATTAATGCGCCTTTACTTCCCCTATTTATGTTGATTCTTCCGTTTTAATTTCCTTTAACTTTGAATTCTATGGGCATTCTCCTTTCCTTTTCGATTTGGGCCGAGTGTTCCTAGGTGGGCTTCAATGGCCCATTTGCATTCTGGTTTTCTAATTGATTCTCGGGTCGGTTTACTCATAACCGGATCCGGATCATAACCACCTCCTCCAATAGCCCCCCCCCCGAGCTTGGGTTATGGAAGCTTGGCCCGAGATCTTGGAATGAGGATCTCCTGACTGGCTTTTCTTAAGGCAAGTAATCTTCGTGTAAAATGTGATTTGGAGTTAACCGAACCGGGTTTCCTTAATCAGACCGTGGGATTTTGCAAATTGATTTGCAAATCCTTATTTAGCGCTCGTTTTAGAAAGATTTGATTTGGTGGGGGGTCCCACGCGCGTCTAATCCCGCCGCCCACGTCATCACGCCCACCAGACGTGGCATTGAAAAGGTGGGGCCTTTCTGACTTCCTTCTCATTGCGTTTCAACTTCCTGTTTTGGAGATAAAGAAAAAGGAAAAGGTTTGTTCCTCTCTCTCTATTCTCTTTGTTTGTTTGATTTCTCAGCGATTTTCACTCTCCCTGTTGCGATTCGCCTTCTGCAATCCCTGTTTGCCTGCATCTCCTCTTCCCCCAATAGCTTTCATGGATTCCGGCGCAGCCCTCGTTCGTAGGAAACCCTCGAAGCATCCTCCTGTCACCGCGGCTGCTTCTTCTTCCGGCCAGAGATCCCCGCCGCTGTCTCCAGTAGTCAGAGACACATCGGGGCCCTCAGCCGAAAGGCCTCTCTCTTCCCCTTCTCTGGTTGAACTTCCGTTTCATCATCCTGGTTCCGAGGAGATGGAGGGGGAGGGAGAGTCTAAGACGGCTGGTCCGGTCCATGCAACTTCGGCGGTGATTTCGGCGGTTCCGCTGAACGTCGCTCCTGCTGCCACTTTCTTCAACGCCCTACCTACCACCAGCACTCCTCAATCCCTTATCTCTATGAGAGAAAGGTGTAAAATTCCAGATTCCGTCTTCATCCAACTCCCAACCCCCTCAGAGAGGCCCTGGACCCCTCCTGAGGGTTTCTTCTGCGTTTACGAATCCTACTTCCTCGAGAGCCGTCTCTTCTTCCCCCTACCCGAGCTCTTTGTCCTGTACTGCCGGCGTCGGACTGTCGCCTTCTCCCAATTCACGGCGGGTACCATCAGGACAATCCTGGGCCTGATGGTTCTCACCGCGGAAAGGGATGTGGAATTAGGGGTTCAACTGTTGTAGCTCCTTACCAACTTCAAGGCTTCTGCCAAAGTGGGGCATTACTATGTCTCAGGTCGCCCGCAGCTAGTGACGTTCCCCCAGACCAAGAACGAGCTCTGGGAGCAGGCATATTTTTATGTCCTTGCTNTTGTCTTTGCTGATACCAACTCCCTTCCAGAGTAATTTATCAGCTCCACACGCCGGATGTGGAATTTGAATCCTGGTAGCCGACCTGTTTTAGGTCGCTGTTTGCCGTGACAGGTTTTTCTCTGTTCTCCTAACTTGCTTCTTGTTCCCTTTGCAGTTGCTCCGCTGCGGTCGAAGCCTGCCCTCCGAGTTGATCTTCCGGAAGTGATTGCATCGTTGAGGCGGGCTCAAAACAGGTCTTGGGCATTCTTCACCCCTGACCGAATTGCCAGAGCTTTTGCTAGGGCTGTTGCTGCCAAGGCCGATAAACCTTCACCTCCTACTTCACCCCGACTTCAACTAACCACTTCTGAGATGGTACGTCCCTCCGTTGTCATGCCCAACATGGAGGAGCGGGTTGCGGAAGCCCGCCGCAAGAAAGCGGAGAGAGAATGAGTTGCTGCCAACAGGGCTGAAGAGGAGAAGGTCGCAACTGCCAAGAAAGCTGAAGAGGAAAAAGTTGTTGCCGCCAAGAGGGTGGCTGATGAAGAGGCTGCCGCTAGAGAGGCTTGTAGCAAAGAGGAGGAAGAATGACTTTGGGCCGAGAGGGAACAACTTATGAGTGAAGGCCGAGCTGATACCCAAGCGTCCGGCCCTTTTAAGAGTGGGGAACGGGCTCCTGCCTCTAGGAAAGCCCCTGCGAGCTTTGTTGCTGCACCGGGCTCGATGCCCCCTCTGCCGGCGAAGACCCCTGCTGCTGCCCCGCCTTTGGGCCGTGAGACCGTCCTCGCCGTGGTCAGCGAGGCTGCTAAAAAGAGGAAGGACAAGGAAAAACCTTCTGGGAGCTTTGGTAAGGGAGATTCTCGAGCTCGTGACTCTTCTTCAAAGAAGCGTCCTTCCTCCCCCCTGTTGGTTCGTCCAAGAAACAACACATTGAGAAGGAAAAGACCTCTGGTCAAGGCAGATCAGGAGAGAGAGAGCCTTCCGATCGCCGGAGATCGGAGGAGAGGAGGTCTTCTGACCCTTCGAGGTCTGAGCCTAGGGGGCTGAAAGACAAAGGGCCTCCCGCGAGCTCAGAGCCCGCGACCCTCTCCTCCCAATCTCAAGGAGCCAGCCTCCCCCTAATGCTCGACCGACCTGGCCCCTCCTCTGTTGGGCGTAGGAAGGAAGCTGCCGTGAAATTATGTGAGGGTATCCAACTTCCCGACAGCCCAGCGCCTCCCAAAAAATTCCAGCTGCAGTCAGGCTCTTATGAAGAGTTCTGCGTTCGCTATGTCGAGGTAACTGCTTGGAATTCCTGTCTCTGAGCTCGGTTCCTTTGTCTTGACTCCCTTCTTTCAATTTTCAGGGACTGGGCTTCTTCAATCGCCTATGGCTGGAGTACGAGGCCGAGATAGCCCGTATAAAGGCTTTGTGGTTCAAGGACAGCCATGACCTCACCATCGAGAGGGGTAAGCGCAGCAAGGCGGTCTCTATCGCCACGGAGAAGGAGGCCGAGCTGAAGGACATGGCCAAGAAAGTCGCCGAGGTGGAGGTAAAAAATGAGGCTCTGGAGGCATCCTGGTCTCTGGCCCTCAGGGAGCGCCTAGCTTCCGAGCAGCAAGCCTAGAAGAAAATATAGATGATGGAGAAGAGGCTTTCGGAAGCTAAGTTCAATGCTGATGACCTCTTCAACGAGCTGCAGGAAGCCCGTAGCAAGGCTCAGGAAGAGGAGGAGAGGACAGAGGCCAAGTTGGCGGTCGCGGAGAGAAAATTCTCCGATCTGTCGTGGCGTTTCGACTACGCCAACAAGGCCCACGAGGAAGCGGTCTCCCGTCTTAGGGCGCAAGTTGATAGGGCAGCCCAGAAGACCTCCAAGAAAGCTAGGAAAGAGGCCGCCGCCAAGTACAAGGCCCGTTTCTTGAAGGTTGAGCGGGCTATCGCGGACGCCAAGCTCGTGGAGGAGAATGCCCTTCTACAATCTCAGGCCCACGCCCGGGCTGAGTTTATTGACAAGGTCATGGAGGGCAAGGCCCAAGGGGCCGAACCCGACTTGATTGCTGAGAAGGAGCTCGCTGCTACGGCCCTTAAAGATTTTGCTGAGGAGCTCGATGAGATGGACGTCATCCAGCTCAAGCTCGCTGAAGATCTCCGGGTTTCCCCGGTATCGGATAGCTCCGAGGGGTCTTCATTGGCNTGGCCTGCTGGCTCCTACCCCTGTCACCACCGAGGTAGAGGTTTCCTTGGTTGTTGTCGGTCCCTCCGAGTTTCCCGTGTTTCCGGCTGCTCCTGTCGTGGTTGCTGCTGAGGAGCCCGCGGCCAGTGACGATGCTCCTCCTGCTCTTAATGACGATGCTCCTCCAGCTCCTCCCGCTCTCAACGACGATGCTCCTCCTACTCTTCCAAGCCCCCGGATCGACCAATTTGGGTCTAATGCTGCCGTCATCTCCCCGGCTGTCGCTTCTGAGCTTGCCCAAGACCACGGAGAGAACCAGAAATAGGCCGCTTGTGGCCTTAGAATTTGTTTTGTAATTTGTTTCATCTTTTTAGTTTCCAGCTAGCCCCTTTACTTTCCTTTAACTTATGATTTTTGGTGCCCGGGAGGGCTTTTATCCAGTTTGCTTAATCCTTTACTCTATGGTGCCCGGGAGGGCTTTAATCCAATCTCAAAGATTTTAAGCCAAGATTCCCTCTTAACGTTCCAAACTTTGAGATTTGAGTTGAGATTTTCTCCTAACTTCCAAACTTTGAAGTTTAAGCCAAAATCTATTGGAGGAGAAGCGTACGAAGCCTAGTTGTCATGGAGCAAACCAGAACCGAAGAATGGTCCTAGGAGAAGGTCGTGAAAAAGGGAGTGTTGTTGTCATCACAAGTTCTGAGACTCGCGGAACGCGAGGGCCCTCTAAGGGAGTTCACTCTTATTTTTAGTAGCGAACTTAGGAGCGAGGAATGTCCCCGGCTTACCCTGTTTTCAGGACTTGGTATTTGGGCGCAGCGCGCTGCTGGCTTACCTCGTACCACACTCAAGACCTCCTATCTAACGAGAAGGAGACTCCTAAATAACAAAGGATTTTAACTCTTGAATGTCTTGCGAGCATGGCTCGGCTATCCTTCAAAGGTATGCTTAAGTCATACCAGGATGCGAGAAACCATACGAAAGGCTGCCATTCTACATCCATGGTGTCGTTTCACCTAGGCACTTATGAGGAGCGCGCAACTAGCTCAGGAATCAGAGAACCTAGCCAAGGAACCATCGTGACCGAGCTTTGAAGAGTGTAGATGTGTTCTGAGAATGACTAAGTCAAGAATATGTTTTTTTTTTATTTTTAAAATGACTAAGTCAAAAATATGTTTTTTTTTAGAATGACTAAGTCAAAAATATGTTTTTTTATTATCACAGCTGTACCCGAAATGGGCTGCCTACGTACCCCGAAGGGATCAAGGCTTTCCGTAGTTCGATTACATGGAAGCCCAATGGGCTGATGTTTTTTTTTTGTTGAAAAGACCCGCTATGTGTGCTAAGCGTAATAATTTTTCAGGTTGGCCGAGTTCCAAGGGCGGGGCTCCGGTGTTCCATCCATCCGGAGGAGCTCATACACCCCAGGATGCAGGGCCTTGGCGATGCTATAAGGGCCCTCCCAGCTTGCTCCGAGCTTGCCGGCTTGATAGTCGGCTGTGTTCTGAACGACGCGCTGAAGGACCAGGTCTCCCTCTTGGAAGGTGCGTGGATGAACATTCTTGTTATAATACTTAGCGACCTGGTTCTGGTAGGCCTGGAGGCGGATGAAAGCGAGCTCGCGCTGTTCCTCGATCGTGTCCAGATTTTGCTGCAGCATCTCGTCGTTGGTCGCAACATCACAAGGTAGGAGCTGGCGGTGAAGCGCCGGCACCTGTACCTCGGCGGGGATCATAGCTTCCACGCCATACACGAGGGAATAGGGCGACTGCTGGGTGCCTCGTCTCGGTGTGGTACGATGTGACCAGAGGACCCCATCCAGCTCAAATGCCCAACTCCCCTTCTTGGAAGCTAGCCGCTTCTTGAGACCTTCAATGATTCGTCGGTTTGTAGCCTCAGCCTGCCCGTTCCCTTTGGATTGTGAGGTGTGTAGAACTGGATGGTGATTTTGTAAACATAGCAAAAGTGTTCGAAATCCTTGGACGTGAACTGAGGGCCGTTATCCGTGACAATCGCGTATGGGACCCTATGGCGGCACAAGATGTTTTTCCACAGAAAGTCGATTACCTGTTTGTCCTTGATTGTGGTGTAGGCCTCTGCTTCAACCCACTTGGAGAAGTAGTTCGTTAGAACGAGCAAATACTGCTTCTTGTTGGACTTGGACAGAGGGTCAATGATGTCCATTGCCCACCGTATGAATGGGTACGGAGTCGTGACTGACTTCATGAGCTCGATTGGCTGGTGAATTACGGGGGCATGCCGTTGGCACCTTTCACATTTCCTCGCATAGGCCATGCAGTCGCGCTCCATAGTTGGCCAGTAATACCCTTGCTTCCGTATCTTCTGTGCCAGCGACCTGCCGCCGGCGTGGTTCCCACTGACGCCTGAGTGGACCTCCTGAAGAATTCTCTTCACCTTGCCGCCGTGCGCGCAATAGAGGTAAACGCCCGTGTCACTCCGGCGGAAGACCTTGTCCTCGAACATTGAGTAGCGAGCGCTGCGCTGTTTCAGCTTCCGAGCTTGCTATTTGTTGGGTGGGACGGTCCCATCGGCGATGTAACCTCTTATCTCGTTGCGCCAGTCTTCTCCTTCGCCAAAACCCTCGAGTGTCGCAGCACCGGGCTCATCGCCAAGATCGTCCTCGTGAAGGGCCATAGTCTGTGGCAAGTCGCGCAGCTTGCCTGGCATTTCGGAGGTCGGCGTCTTCAGGATGCCACCAATACTGGGTTTGTCCAGGGTTTCCACCGGAATCGTTCGTCGCGGGCTGCCCATAGAGGTGGAGGCCAGGGCGGCGAGTGCATCAGCGGCGGAGTTGTCTTTCTGTGGTACCTTGGTTAAGGAAAAGTTTTCAAATCCGGCTGCTGCTTCCTGTGCTAACTTCAGGTATGCGGTCATGCGATCATCCCGAGCTTCGTATTCCCCATTGAACTGGTTCGAAACGAGCTGGGAATCGCAGAAGACGTTGAGCCTTGACGCATGTACTGCGTTCACCAAACGGAGCCCGGCGAGTAGTGCCTCGTATTCGGCCTCATTGTTGGAGGTCGGGAAGGCTAGGCGGAAAGATTGTTCGATTGTTTCGCCAGTTGGTGAAACGAGCTGTACCCCGACGCCCGACCCCTTGATGGAGGAAGAACCGTCCACGTGCAGAGTCTAGGTACCAGGGTCTTCTGTGTCCGGGCTCAATTCTGGTGTCACCTCTATGATGAAGTCAGCCAAAACCT
>OVAN01013378.1:0-12886 GCA_900406275.1 Anastatica hierochuntica
ACCTTAATTCCCTTCAACGTTCCCACCATAAACTCTCGTTCTAACAAAAACATGACTATCTACCACCAAAAGCAGAGTTACTAGGAAGAAAAATGAAAGATTCATTTATTTCTCTAGATATCTACAAAAGAGGCGAGCGAAGATATAGAGAAATATTTCTTATATCCGAGATTATCAAAATCTCCTCGATACTATGAGATATCTACACGAAAGATTTACTATAAATAAGGTCCCTAAACTAAGACATCTAAACTAATAATTCCCTACATATTCGACTAAGGCAAGACGACTACAATAAGATCAGGGTTCTTCATCCATTTCTATTGTAATCCTTGCTTGTTTCACACAATGTCAATCAAGTCTAATTTGTACATTGCTTTTCTTGCTTTGATCTCTGATTTTTGTAGAGGCACAACGACCCTGCGAAATATTTACGCTAACAGCTTGGCGCCAGAAGAAGGGGCTAAACTAAAAACTATGGGAACTGAGCGGATCAGAGCAAGATCAAACAATTAACCTTGACTAGAACACCGTTGCGACAGATAAGGAGACCAACCCCATGAAAGAAAACAACGCAGAGAGCCGGTTCACACAGGTGAAACCCTCGATTTCAAGTCCCGGTCAACCTTCTGCAGCCCCTTGACACCCCTCATGTGGGGAGGGGGGAACCCCTTTCAGACTCCCGATGGAGGAAGCGGTTGGAGGATCGATGAGTCTCCTGCAAGGGCATCATCGCTCCGTAGTGAGTACCCTTCCAGGTCGACGCCCCCTGTGTCCTAAGAGAACCCACCTTGTTCGAGTATAACCCATGGAAACGTAACATCCCTCATATTCCAAGCCCATTGCAGCACAAAGAACCGTTCTCTAAGTGGCTCGACGAGCTGCACTCACTGATTGAGCGACTCCCTGGCGTGGACCCACCAATCTGAAAATCCGCACAAGGCTCTTATCTGATATCCTTTTCTAAGAAGTTCGTCTTTCCTACAATGAATATGTATGATGGAACTGGCGACCCCGATAACCATGTGGCACAATACAAGAAAAATATGTTAACTGTTGCTATTTAGAAAAAATGGATGGAAGTAATTGATATTGAAGCGATTCAGACTAAGTTTGACGGGCCCGACACTTCAGCGGTTCATTAACCTCTCCAAAGGAGCGATCAACTCTATTGTCATACTCATATATGTTTTGGCAGATCAATTCACAGAGGATTGCATCGTATTGCATTATGAGATACTCGTTTGAAGGAACTTCTTTCCTAAAAGGTGAAAGATCACCTTGGATGGAACATAGAAGACCACATCAAAGAAAAAAAGACTCTCGCCTCACCTCCACGACATGATCGTTTAGTCCATCAGATATCGGGGTCTTAGATGTGAGTGGAGTGACCAACTCTACAGCAAAACAAAGCACATGTGCCTGCAAATATGCAAAGAAGAGAATGAGCCAAATCACAAACTCATTTCTAGCGATCCGATCAATCTCTCGCCCCATGAGTATGCGAATACCCCGCTTTCCACCATGATGCCTTGGTCATCAGCCTGACCATCACAAATTTTGTTGTAAAGAGGATGCTTATAGACAATGATAGCTTGACAAACATCATGTTCATGTGGGACTATAAAACTAACTTTTTTTTACCTCTTTTCCTACTGATTTTTGTATATTTTCTTAGTCTTTTTTAAAAAAATTTATCGATAGGCAACTTCTCCCACTCGTTGCATCACTTGATACGGTCCAATGTATCAGGTAGCTAGCTTTCCAACTTTTTCAAATATATCTTTTCCCTTCTACACAGCTACTTTCAAGTAGACCCAATTTGCGACTTGAAAAACAACTTCACGCCTATTGTGATCTGCGTACTTTTTCTGTCTATCCTGGGCTTTTTTCATATTCTCTCGGATAGTGTTTATTTTCTCAGTAGTATCATTCACAACGTGGGTCCTAATATCCTCCTTTCTCCAACTTCAACCCAATATAATGGAGTTCGACAAGGTCGCCCAGATAGTGCTTCATATGGGGATATCCCGATACTTGCATGGTAGCTGTTATTGTAAGAAAACTTAACCAGAGGCAAGTATTGTTCCCAAGTTCCTGACCAATTACGAACACACATTCTAGATAAATCTTTTAGTGTCCTGATCGTTCGTTCAGTCTGCCCATCAGTCTTTGGGTGAAACGCGGTACTCATGTGAAGATCCGTCCCCAATGCTTGCTGAAAGGCTCTCCAAAACTGTGCCGTAAACCTTGGGTCACAATCAGATACTATGTTGGTAGGAACCCCGTGCAATCGTACAATCTTCTTTAGATATAATTGTGCCAATATTTCCACTTTATCTATGACCTTAATAGGTAAAAAGTGAGCAGCCTTAGTCAGTTGGTCAACTACTACCCATATGGTGTCATTTCCTCGCCTTGGAGCTCGGGGTAATCCCATGACGAAATCCATGGCCACCGCTTCCCATTTCCATTCTGGTACTGGTAAACTTTGTAATAAACCACCAGGAACTTGATGATCAGCTTTAATCTGTTGGCAGGTTGGGCACTGTGCTACCCACTTCGCTACTGATCGTTTGATTCCTGGCCAATGGTAATATCGTCGTATGTCTCGATACATCGTAGTGCTCCCAGGGTAGATGCTAAGTATGGAGTGGTGTGCCATGCTGAGAATTTCCTCTCGTAACTCCTTCCCTGCCAGGACTGTTATTCGTCTATTCAATAGAAGAGTTCCATCTTCTGCCAAGTGATAACCGCTATAATTTTCCCTTCTGATTCTCGAAGTTCTTCTACAATCTCTTTAAGTTTTGTATCTTCCTTTTGCTCATCTCGTATCTTCTGTAGAAGATTCACTTGATTCATCGCGCGTAAGCGTAAGGGCTCGCTGCTCTCCCCTTCAATAGCAGAAAGACTAACCATTCTAAATTCTGCATTCAATGCTTCCAAGTCCGTTTTAGCAGATGAATCACTTCTCCTTCGGCTTAATGCATCAGCCACCACATTTGCTTTCCACGGGTGATATAGAATTTGCAAGTCATAGTCTGCAATGAACTCCATCCATCTTCTTTGTCTCAAATTCAAATCCGGCTGGGTGAATAGATACTTGGGGCTTTTATGATCGGTAAAAATTTTGACCGTCTCGCCATAGAGATAGGATCTCCATATTTTCAAAAAAAACACCACCTCTATCATCTCCAAATCGTAAGTAGGGTAATTCACCTCATGTTTCCGTAACTGTCGTGAGGCATAAGCTATAACCTTATCACCTTGCATGACTACACAACCCAATCATACTCGAGACGCATCGGTATACACCGTATATGGCTTCCTTGGCGTTGGCAGCATAAGTACGTCAATGCTTCCTTTAGATGCGCAAATGCCTTCTCCGTCTTTTCATCCCATTTAAATAATACTTCCTTCCCGGTCAGGCGCGTTAAGGGTTTGGCTATGATGGAAACTTCACAAACATCCGGTAGTATCCTGCTAAGCCTAAGAAACTTCGAACTTCCGTAGCATTGGTAGGTCGGGGCCATTGCTTAACCACTTTAACCTTTTCAAGATCTACCGAAACGCCCTTCTCTGACACTCGATGGTCGAGAAACCCAGTCCCTCTCTTCCAGAAGCTACATTTACTAAACTTAGCAAACAACTTCTTGTTTCTAAGCCGTCCTAACACCTTTTGGAGATGTTCCGCATGATCCACCTTACTCTTGCAATAAATGAGTATGTCATCTTTAAAGATGATAACAAATTTTTCCAAGTAGTCTCGGAATACGTCGTTCATCAACCGCATGATGGCAGCCGGCGCATTAGTGAGTCCAAACATCATTACCACAAATTCATAATGGCCATAACGTGTTCGAAATGCTATCTTCATTATATCTGATTCCGCGATGGGAATTTGATGATATCTTGTGGCTAGATCAATCATCGAGAACCAACTTGCTCCATGTAGTTGATCCAACAACTCCTAAATACGCGGTAAGGGATACTTGTCCTTAATAGTGACGTTATTTATCCCTCGATAGTCGATACATAGTCGCATGCTACCGTCCTTTTTCTTCACAAATAAGACTGGGACTCCCCACAACAATGAACTCGGTCTAATAAATCCTTTCTCCATCAAGTACTCCAACTGCTTCTTTAGTTCTACTAACTCGGTTGGCGCCATTCTATAAGGTGTCTTTGCTATCGGTGATGCTCCCGGCTCGAGCCTAATAGTGAATGGGTCACTTCGCGGTGGAGGCAATCCTTCCAATGGTTGGAATACATCCTGGTATTCCCTTACAACGGGTATGTCCTCCAATTTTAGCTCTTCTTCCATTTCTCCACCAAGTACGGTCAATGTTATCAGGTATACTTCGCCTTCTACCAAATTCTTCTCAACTCTCATAGTGGTTACGAAAGATGCTCCACTACTTAGGCATATCCCATCATATGTGGTTCGCGGCTGCCCTCTTCCATTGAGGGTGATTATGCCATGACCACAATCCATATGTGCAGAATATTTGGACATCTAGTCCATTCCCAAAATAACCTTGTGTTGTCCTAAGGGAACAACTAACAAGTCTGTCTGATAAACTATGGATCCTACTTGAACTGGTACTCCAAGTACACAACTATCGGCAAGAAGGTAACAATTTCCAGGGGTTCTAACGGGTACACCTACCTTTACTTTTGTAAAGGTTCCCTTAAAACTTAATACTACCTCGGGTCTCGCAAAGCTATGCGTGGCACCCGAGTCGAAGAGAACATGCACATACACACCTCCAACACACAATGTTCCTAAACATATATTTAACATCTTTTATTTTATGTATAGAATTCACACAAGAGGCAACGAGTTAAAACCCTACTTACCTGTGATTGGGCGCTGCAAGGGCTGAGGTAGTTCTGGTTGTCATAATTCTAGAGCATTCACTTGTCTTCCTACTGCTTGGCACTTTGGGGTGGGCTCGATTGCAAGCCTCGGGAGTTGGGCTGGTAGAGCTGTAGAATGCTTTTGCGGGCAAGAGCTTACATAGTGCCTCTTCTCACCGCACGTGAAGCAAGTGAAAATTCAGGGTCTCGCCTTTCTTGCCTTTGATATGGACATCTTTTTGCTAGGTGTCCTTGTCCCCAACTTCGAGCACTAGGACCCTCACTTCTTTGAGTTAACCCCATTGTCTTCTTTCGGCTTCTTCTGCGATCATACCTTCTTCCACATTAACAGCTCGCTTCGCTAACTCGTATAAACTCAGAAATGCTAAAACATGTAAGCGGCTACGTAGCTTAGGCCGCATTCCTCTTATAAACCTGCGGATTAACGCCCCTTCATTTCCTGCTCGATAAGGTGAATACCTCCTTAGTCGAGTAAATTCGGCCTCATACTCACGGACGCTCCTGTCTCCTTGAGTTAATTCCAAAAACTGGGTTTCTAATCTATCTCTTGCTTCGGGAGAGAAGAATTTACGTTCAAACTGCTTACGAAAATCATCCCAACTAGAGCATCTCTCCTCGTAATGCTCCTTTACGTTGTCCCACCAGTCAGATGCATCCTTTACTAGATAGTTTACCGTCACTTCTTTTTTGAACTCGTCGGGACATCGGATTGCTTGAAAGTTTTTCTCCAGGTTCTGTAACCATGATGTTGCCTCTAAGGGGTCCGTTCCTCCCGAATATTTAATGGTTCTGAGGTTCTTCATTAGCGTCACCTTTTTTAAATAATCTGGAGGGGACGTTAGTTGTCTCTCAGGTGACCCTCAAGTACCGCTTGGTCGTTGATCCAATCTATCCAATAATCCTTGGACTAATGTAGTTAGGGGATCTGAATCCCTCATTGTCCTCGACATATGATGTAGTTCAGGCGTTCTTCTCTGATGTCTAGACTTAGACGCATCTTGCCTTTCTACATAACAAGATTGTGGTGTGGGCAATCTTGATAGTGAGTCCCTATGATATCGCTCATTCTCCCGCTCCACTCCCCGATAGTGAGTCCCTATCGATTATACCGGATTCCTTCCGGTTGACTCGTTCTCCCGCTCCACTCCCCGATTTTGCCCACCAGGTATAAATGAGTCACTGGATACTCCGTAACTTGAGTATCACGAAGGATTTATCATGGGTTACTCACTTCTTGCTTGTCTTGGAAACATTATGCATCATATTTTCAAGGTAAATCCTAACCCCACTTAAACAAAAGAAGAAACATGCTGGTTTCCTAATCTGCCTTTTGCAACACTTTTGACTCGATAAAACATTGAAAATAGAGTCCCATATGAACATGCAGAACCATGCTATGATACCACCTTCGTTTTAACACCCCCGATCAGGATTAGGTCAAAGTCAACTAATCTGCCATGCAACAATCAAACAAAAACATGCACGGAAAACCAGTTAATCTTAACGAAATGTCCCGACGGGAGATGCTACAACTATGTTCCCAAACACTCGACCCGAGCTTCCTAGAACAAATCCAAAATCCCAAGATCAAATGTTTGAAAACATGTATCCTAACGGACCAAAATTAAGGCTTTGCAACCCTCGTCTGAATCCATTAGTTCGTCCCGGACAAGGACTAGTACCACATGAACTCGCAATTTCTTTATAAAACAGACTTTATATACGTCATTAAGTTCAAACCATACAAACACATATAGCTCGGCCGATATAGCAAGCAAAACTACTTATTACAAACGTACTTTGTCTTTGCAAAAGGTAGCGAATCTACACCAGCAGTTGTTTCTTCTTCAAGTCCCAGTTACCCCACTACGGTTATCTTCAAAACGAAGAGTCTAATGAGCAACTATTGTGCTCAGTGAGTTCGGTTACATATTATCCCCCATTTCCACAAGCAACGAACTTATTAACACATAAGCAGTTCAAGCAAACATCATGTATTGCAACACACAAACATTCAACAATTATCATGCAATACAACACACATCCACCCTACATGGGAGGTTGATCCCGGTGGATCGTCGAGGCTTGCCCCTTGCCATTGGTAATTCCACCTATCAATCCAAATCCTTTCTTGCACCTCTTGACTCTATACACAAAGTTTAAAAAGCCAATAGCCTAGATACTTGCCGCATCGTCATGCGGCCTGCCCGCACCGGTCGAGGGTCGCTAACCCTATCATCGTGCTCAAGATAACTTGCCGGAAATAATTTTGGTACAGTCCCGACAAGTTATGGCCTCTAGGTGGATACTATTGACTCTTCCGACAATCCTCCTGAGTGTCGGACTCATACTACGGATTCCTCACCAAGTGAACCCGTTCGCAATCAATTCCGAGTTCACCATGTGATCCCGGGAAAGAGAAGTCATATTGCCCGAACAAGTTTCGGATAATATAACGCCATTATCATGTATCAAATTCATCACATATACTAAAATGTTATACCCTCCGAGCTGAAACCGGAACGATATAACCCAACATCTTTCACATCATGCATGTATCATGAAAATCAACGAATATCACATAACATCATGCCATCAATCATCATGCATCACACAAACACTCTCGTTTTGTAGGCGCTAATCGCACACACAACAAACAAACCGTAACCGAGACTCACCTTAACCTCTGGCACGATTTGGGCTTAAGAAAATAGTGGCCGAATGTGGCCGATCCCATCATCTTGCAGAAATCCTATATTCAGGACGGTCGGATGCGCTGGGTTACGGTCGGGAAAAATAATTCGGAAAGATCGCTCGGGGATAAACTATTCGGAAATCAACGTTCAGGTGATCCGAGAACTTACTGAATGGTTAACTCTTTATCGGAAATCAACTGGTCTTGCCGCGTTCCTTCACGGCACAAACCAGATGCTTAACGTTAACTTTGGCGGTTCTCGAACGTGAATTAGAGACTCCTCGAACACGTTTTCCTCAAGGCTTTGGTCGGTATCGTGCTATCCCGAGTATCCGGACAACAAACAACAGTCGGACGCACGATCGGTATGGTCAGATACACAATCGGTATGGTCGGATACACGATCGGCAACTAAAATGCACGAGGAAAAAATGATTGGGAAATGATCGGCTTACCGTAAAGGTGTTCGGATTACTGAGCACGGTGATCCATGATCGTGGCTTGCTCTGGCACGAGAAACTCTCCCGAAAATATACTTAGGCATGAGTATTTCTCTTAGCTTATGTTCAGAATGGTGCCCCAAAGGGGGTATTTATAGTGCCTTCAGCTGCCTTACATGAGTCTCGGTCAGGACACTATGCTCGTCCCAGATGGTGACACGTGGCACTTGCTTGACACACTTGCCAGGCAGGCAGGTGAAGCAGGCACCCTCCCTGGTACCATCCGACCGTGCCAATAACTAATCCGGACGCATCCGATCATGCCAAACAGCGCCCGATCGGATCCGATCGTGCCGAGACGATCGGTACGCGGATCCGAACGTGCCGAATAAACGTTGGGCATTCGGGAAGCTTTTTCCTTCGAGAAAAAATCAATTTTCTTCGGGGAATATTTTTACATTTTATTCCTAAGGCCATTTTACCTTCATTGGCCTAAGAATAAGTTTTCCCGAGAAATTTCCCGATTGTCGTAGTCGTTTTAAGCCGAACCGTCGACATTTCCAATCCACTAAATTCCTTAAAGAACCTTTCCGTGCTGCTACTTCCTCACGATTCCAACTTTAAAATTTTTGACTTTTCTTGAGTGACTCAACTAGCATTTTTATTCTTAAAGAGGGTTATTATAGTGATAGTGTTTGCCTTTGAAAGTTTTTGTTCATATATAGTGGGATCAAAGGTAATAGCATACACGGGTCATGCCGCTTTGAGACACTTATTGGCGAAGAAGGATGCTAAGCCAAGGTTGTTGAGATGGATTCTCCTCCTACAAGACTTTGATCTTGAAATCAAGGACAAAAAGGGGATTGAGAATGGAATGGCGAATCACTTGTCAAGAATGAAGGTTGATGATGGACTACCAATTAATAACTCATTCTCGGAAGAACAAATCAACTTGGTAGAAATATTCTTCCTCATTGAGAAAAATCTTAAACAACGGGAGGAAGAGAATGTGAGTGAGGTGACCACTACAATTCCTTGGTATGCGAAGTTTGTCAGTAGAAAAGAACCGCCGGATATGGGGACTTATGGGGAAAAGAAGTTCTACCGCAATCTTAGGTCCTACAATTGAGATGATCCTTTCCTCTACAATCAATGCAAGGATAAACTATATTGAAGATGTGTTACGGAGGAAGAAGCTATCATCATTAAATGTCATAGTGCTAACTGTTATGGCTGATTTTGGTCGTTCTTTGCAGCACTACGGAAGCTGGAGGGAGATGAATTTTCAGTAAAGATGAGATGAGGTTTGTTCTAAGCTCTGAGATCAATAATGGCGAGAGAATTGGTGTTGTATTGATTTCTTAGCNAGCTTTGTATTTATACATGCAGTTCATGATTATCCCTCCAAGAATTGGATATATCATGATTATCTGTAAAAAATATATGCATATATATCTAGAATACACATCATTATCTACTAATTTAAATAGTAAAAATAAGTAAGAGTCGGTGGTCAGCTGGCTTCCGGCTATGCAGGATCGTCTGACTTCCGGCTTCCGGCTATGCAACGTCATATGGCTTCCTGCTTCTGGGCATTTCCCTGCTTTGTGGTCTTACTGTTGTACTCAATTTAAACCTAGGGAATTCTCATGACTTAAATTACTCCCAACAGTTTGCCCCTTATTGCGCAGGTTCGACCCGAAGCTGTGGAATAACATGTCTTTTATGTGGCTTAGGCAGGAAGCCATTAGTTGCTCGGCCTTTTTTAGCTGTGACTTCCACCGTCTCTACTTTCTATAAGCATTTGCTTGCTTTTAGTTTGAATTCTATCTGATAATGAACGCTGTTGCAGCGGAAGGTTACGTCTGGCTCTTGACGTCTGGCCTTAGGGCTTTGAATTTTGAAATTTATGAGCCGTTAGCACTTTTCAAGGGTTGTTGGTTTGTTGAAAAATCCCATCCATTTACTTTTTGAGGAGAAGGATTCGTAGGTGTTGATGTTGATTTTGAAAAGGTTTGGGAAGGGAAATATGGTCATTACTGCTCTGAGACACGCGTCCATGATTAGCTGCGTGCAGCTAGACATAATCTTCTATCTCTTTTCTTTATTGGCATTTAAACCTTGCTTTCCTTTCTCTCTTGCCTTTTATCTTCATCTTCTTTCTTTTCTCGCCAGATCTTTCGCTTACGGGATCATTGCCGAGTTTTTTCACCTGCGATTTAAGGTTAGATCCTCTTCCTTCTTCCTTTTTCTCCATTTCTGTTAGGATAGATTCCAGAGGATAGCTCCTAGGGTTCCAAATCACCCTTATTTCTTAAGCTCTTTTGCCCCAATCAAACCCTAGAACCAAAATCGAGACCCTTCTGAGCCTAAATGACTAGCTCTAGCGATGAGTTCTCCCATGTGGCTTCTTCCTCCGTTGGTGCCCATGTTGGGAAGAAGCATCTGATCAGATCGAGTCCTTCCACCGAGGCTAAAGGATCTTCCGAGGAGATGTAAATCCATGACACCAATCCTCAGCCCCAACGATCTGTTTCAGCTCAAGACCTCTTAAAGGTAGGCCCTTTCTCTAACGTTAGCTATGAGATTTTGAAGGATTGGCAGCAATAGTTTTTGATCATGGAGAATACCCCTCTGAGGGTGCCGGGGGAGGACGAGAGGGCTTTTGAATGCCCTGGAAATGAAATAGCCATGTATGAGGGCTAGTTCGAGGCCGAAGTCAGGGGTACGATACCAACTCTAGTGGAGAAGGTCTCAGAGCATTTCAAAATCTGTCTATCCAAAATGAACCCACCTACCTGGAGGATCCTTATTGCTATTCAGGTGCTCAATGATCTTTATGGGTTAGATCTCGGCTTCAATGAACTCCTCTATTCCTATCACTTTCCCCATGTCCCTCCTGGTGAGAGCAGATATTACTTTCGCCCTAGAGCCGGTGCTCCTTTGGTGTTGGAGCTGGAGAGAGAAGACAGGAAGGGGGCGGCTTTCGCCAAGCATTGGGCTCAGAGATTCGTGTTTATGAAAGTTGGGTCGTCTCGTGGGTTTCCTACCCTTTGGGAGTTTACCGGTAGGCTTAAGACGCTTTTCTCTTTATCGCTTCTAGCTTTGTCATTGAATCTCTTACCCCTTCTTTTTGCAGAGGTATCTACGGAGAAATCTGAAGAAGGTAAGGTGAAAGCTGAGGAAGCTTTAGAGATTCCTGTTGAAGAAAGGAGCATTTCATTCTTGCTGAGTGAGGAGAGGGTGAACCAGAGCAACGTTAGAGGTTTGCCCCGCTCTTTTTACTTATGATTTGTATTTTCCGCTTGACTAATTCCGTGTTGTTTTGTAGGAAACATGTCAGGATCTAGATTCAAGGCGCTGGAGGACTTCAAAACGGCTCAGGCGGCAAGGAAGACAAAGTTGGCTTCTTGGAGTAAGACTCCGGAGGTGGTGGAGATCTTTAAGTCTCCCTCAGGCTGGGTCTAAAAAGAAAGGGACCCAGAAGGCCTCTGCCTCCAGCAAGAAACAGAAAAGTGCTTCTGCCAAGCAGTCCTCCTTCTCTGTTCGCGATCTTGATGGTGCCCTCGAGCACCTGCAGAGTTTCGTCTTCCCTGCGCTTCCTTCTAGTCTTCCTAGCTTTGACAATCTTGACATCTTCGACTAGGTCCAGAAGGGAATGATCAAGGTAACTGGCCTGCCTTTAGCTTCTTGCTGGTATTTGACTTTCTCCTTTTCTTTTGGCTAACCTTCCTCTTCTTTGTTGTTCAGCTAGCTCCTTCACTCTTCCAATGCAAGGATCAGGTTGCCACGGAGGTGATCTCTGCAGGGAAGGCCCATATAGAGGACTACCTCGCCAAGCTGAAGGCTGAGAAGGACAAGTCTGCTTGCTTGGAGAAGGAGGTGAGGGAGATGAAGGAACTGCTCCAGGGGCTCGAGTCAGAGAAGGAGAAGGCGGCAGAGAAGGTCCTTAGCCTGACTGAGGAGAAGGCAAAGCTGGTAGAGGAGCTTGGCAACATGGACGCCGGGTGCCCATCTTCGCGGAGGAGATGTCCATTGCCGTCAACGATACCAGGATCACGGGGCGCTGGGAGATGGTTGGGGACTACCTCAAGGGGGAGGCGAAGTCTTGGAACTTGCAGGAGGAGTTTGTGAGCTACAAGATGGTACCGATCGCGAAGACGGAAGAAAATGGCCTCGAAGCTCCCACCTTTGAAGATGAACCGGCGATTCCGCTTGCCCTGGCTTCTACGCCCCCAGCGGACTCTACTGCAAAAGTCGAGAAGTTTGCCACTCCTATTCCTCCAGCTGCCTAGCCTCCAGACCTAGAATAAAGAAACAGGTTGCTTTCCTCTCATGCGATTTTATTTTCTTTTCTGTTGATGGTATGCCGCTGCGTGGGCCTACTCCTGCCCCTTATGGTCTTTGTAATGACTTTTATGGCCTTAGTGGCCTTAACTCTTTGGTGGCTTTCTTGGCCTTATTTTTGTTTTCCCTTCGGGGATTAAAACCATTATTTCGGCCCTTTGTGCCCTTCTATGAATATTTTTCTAGCTCTTTGTTGTCTTCTGCCTTAGCAGATTCTTGACTTAGATTTAGATATGACATTCATGTTCGATGCTTTGGCAAGCTTTTTATCATTAGCACCTCGACCGGCTAGCTTTTGGCTACTAGCCTCTGGCCTCTGCGTCTTGACCGGCTGGCTTCTGGCTATAAGCCTCTAACCTTTTATTGATACTTCGACTGTTTGACTTCTGGCATATTGGCCTCTAGTCTTTGTCGTGTCTTGCTAGAGTTCTTTGAGTTCAAAGTTGGGATAATCTCATTATCTCTCTTTTTTTTAGGGAGTTATGCTTCTCGTCCTTAGACGATGCTTAGGTTCCCAGGACGC
>OVAN01013379.1:0-12882 GCA_900406275.1 Anastatica hierochuntica
GAAGACGCTGACGTACACTCAAGAAGGGTTAAGGGTCGCGCAACACGGAAGAATTTTCAGCTCAGCGAACCCATGATGGAAGAAGAGGAAAATATCTTCTAGGTAGAGCAAGAGAATCAGGCCGAGGAGCAGGCTAGAGCCATTCATAGAACGCGTCAACCATCTCAAATAAAATCTTTGACGATCTCAATAAGATTCACGATCTCCGCAACTACATAGCAAATACAGCGGAAGAGGTCAAAGCGCTAAAATCGCAGATCCATCACGCGACCAGTTCCGTGCTAGAGATTGACAGGCTCCTCGAAGAGGCTCGAAAAACTCTATTCACTACTCGCATAACCAACACCAGAGTCTCCGATCCCGGGAAAGTGAAAATCTCAATGTATGACGGAACTTCTGATCTGAAAGCACACCTGCAGACTTTCTAGATCGCAATGATGAGAACCAAGCACAAGGAAGGCGAGAAAGATGCTAGCTTATGCCACCTATTTTTCGAGCATCTCCAAGGAGCAGCCCTCGAATGGTTCTCCCGTCTAAAGCGAAACTCCATCGAAAGTTTCCATCAACTCTCCTCAAAATTTCTCAAATAGTACTCCATGTTTATGGACAGAGAAACTTCCGACGTTGACCTATGGAACCTGTCTTAAAAAGAAGACGAATCACTCCGAGATTTCTTGAACAGGTTCAAGATAGTAATGTCGAGAGTCAGCGGGATCAGCGACAAAGTGGCGGTAGACGCACTTAGGAAGACTCTCTGTACAAGTCGATGTTCAGAAAGTGGATAGCTCTCGAAAAACCATGCACTATTCAGGACGCGCTTCATAAGGCCACAAATTTCATCATCATCGAAGAAGAGATGAAAGTTCTATCGCAAAAACACAAACCTGCGAAGGCGTCCTCGAAAGATTTAACCTCTGAATATAAAGCAAAAAAGAAGGTCCCTCGTAACGACAAGAATGTCCATCACGAGGGAGAAAACATATGGGGGCGCACAACTACGCTGTCGATTCCCCGTCTGAACAAGGCAGGACGTCGGGGAACACTTGGACGCGGAACACGTCGTATGATGAAAACACCTTCTGCAAGTTTCACCAGGCAAAGGGTCACTCCACCGCGAACTGCAAAGTTCTCAGAGCAATGTTAATGGCGAAACTGCTCGCGGGCGAGATATCAGACGTAACCAACGTAAAAGACCTCATACGCGATACAGATCGCCCTGTAAGGACCGAGAAAGCACCCACTGGAGACACCACGTCTCAAGGAACCCATGCAGATGGGAAACGCGGAAGGAGGCCTGATGACAAAGGCAATGACTCCAATCGCCACATAGTGAATATGATCATCAGAGGGTCGCAATACTTTAGCGACACCGTCGTATCGATAAAAGCATATCACCAAAAGGCTGAGTCAAGTGTAAATTGGCCTACACCACTCGACACTGCAAGCGACACCGCAAGTAACACCATCACTTTCGAGGAAGACGAAACTGTCGGACTCGACAAACCCCATAACAATCCTTTCATGATTGACCTTGCCATAAAAGATCTTGAAGTCGCCAGGGTCCTCATCGATACGGGAAATACTGTCGACATCATCTTCCGCGATACCCTCAACAGGATGAATATCGACTTATTCGAGATCATACCCGCACTGAGACCGCTCACGGGTTTCTTAGGAACAACTTCGATGACTCTCGGATCGATCAAACTTCTAGTAGTAGCCAAGGAGATAACAAAAGTATTTGATTTTGTGGTTGTCGACCACCCTGCCATCTATAACGTGATCATGAGAACACCATGGATAAACTTCATGAAGGCAGTCCCATCGACCTACCACTTGGGTATTAAATTTCTAACCCCCTACGGAATCTCCATGATATGGGGATGCCAGAAGCAGTCACGACTCTGCTTCCTGACCGAGCATAAGCTAAGACAAGTCGTAATGACTCCCATAGCCAAACCCAAACGAATAAAGACGACTCAGTTGTCAGCCGAAAACACTTCGGAGAAAGACGTACCGGAATCTTCAACTCGAGAAACGGCTCGGTCTGAAGGAAACAAGCAAACTTTCGAGACAAACATTCTAGACAAGGCAACGCCCTCAACAGCTGAGGAAACCGTCAACCCAGCTGTAGTCACCGAGACTAAAACAGCCGATGCAACTCTACCAAACGAGTAATCTCTCACGGCAACAAACTGAACTACGAGACAGTTTGATTCTCAAAAGAGGTACGTAGGCAGCTCTTCGCAAGAAAAGTTCACTTGTCCCCCTCTTTAAAAAAAAGGGGGAGTGGGTGTACGTATACTCCCACACTTTGTACTCGACATTTTTCGATCCGATTTTAACAATAAATTTTCGTTTTTTATTCTTTCGTATAACCCAAAAAAGGAAATCATACGAGAGGACCTTTCTTAACAGACATCGACTATAACATGTTCGCCAACACATTCTACCACAAAACGGAAAAACTTCTGGAAAAAGCAAGACATCGCGAGTTTCCGAGAAGCACAATTTTGAACTCGATCAAAAGCTCCTAAATACAGTCGCAAGACTATCAACCCGCTCGTTGATTGGCCCCGACGGACGAACTAATCACTCAAATTAAACCATTGTTCATGGGTTCTCATACATCCAACTAGGATAATTGCGGGCTATAAAAGAAAACTGAAATTTTGGTCAGCACTTCCAGACGACTTAAAAGTTATCTTTGGAGAGATGCTCGGTTCCCGATTGATGCAAGTCATATAAGCCGAGAACTTATCGCAAACTTCAATATCGAGACAAACCAAGGTCAAAATCGCAAACAGGATACGTAAGCCGGAATTAGTCACCGCACACCTTAAAAACCGAGAGTAGACCTAGGTCTTGCCCTAAACCCAACACACTAGTCTCTAACATCTCAAAGCATGATATCTAACCTAAACGAGATCCTAAAACATGTCTCTTCGTTCATATCTAAACACTCATGAAAGTTTACGAAACTTCTTAACATCCCGAACGAGAAACGCATAGAACGATCCACGAAAAGAGTTAAATATGAGACGACAACTCGTATTTTCCCTCTACACCAAATCAAACTAAACCCAGCACACTGGTCTCAAACATCTCAAGACATAGTATCTAACCGATACGAGATTCCAAAATTTGTCTCTTCGCCTATGTTCTTGTGGGAACCGAAATTCGCACTGTCGATATTCGTATGCGAAGGAAAGCCAGGAAACCCTAACTTTCCTTGAGGTCTTGGATATCTACTAAACCAAAAACGACAGATAAAAAGTACGAAGAAAACAAACGACGAGATAAACGTAAAACAACATCGAAAGAAATAGAGCAATAGAGATCTTATTCTGAATCTCCGTTTGAGCGTTACAATAGGTGATAAGTCGTGGCCGCGGGAGATGTCGGCGAGTATCCTAGTTCGAGCCGGTAAACCTAATTGAGACATAGCTCGCTACCAAAAACGAAAAAATAAACCTAAAGCTCTAAGTATGAATTGTGAAAAAATTTCGTCGTCTCTTGTTCTTCTCCTTAGCCCCTCTTTTATATGCCTTCATAGGTTAAATTCGTTCCTTTTCCGCCCTAGATTTGTGCATATCCTCCCGCAGAAATATTCCATTTTTTCGGGAATATTCCATATCTTTACGAATTTTCTATATTTATCTTCAGATTTTGACTTTATCGTATTTTTCTTTTATCTTTCACGAAACTCGAGTAGATCGTTGACGCAATTGGGCCCCTTCTCATTTCGAAATTGTAAATAGACTTTTCTCGCGTTTTGGATCTTCGTGGACCGTTTAGCGACTAAGTGATTTTTACGATTTCTTCCGGAGAAATCTTTCTTCGTACAACTACACGGTGACGGTTTTACGAAATGATAAGACCAATCTTTCGAAGATTGGGTTGATCGACAATCAATGTCGGTTTAAAGACGATAATAGGATTGTGACTTGGTGGGTTTCATGTTGACGACTAGGAATATGTTGGTTTTAAGAAAATTGCTAGGAACGAGTCGATTTTAAGACGACGTTTGCGTCTCTAGTTGTTTCTTTCTTTTGGAAGCGAGCTGAGTATGTGTGGCGATCGTTTCTCGGTTTTTCTGAGATTTTAGACCGGTTTGCAAGATATGCCTGAACAGTCACAAAACAATAGATTGAGATAGGAAAAAACGCCTAAGACTTTGTTCGCTTGATTATCCGCCTAGATTCTAAGTTCACTAAAGTTTATGGCTATCTTCGAATCCTTTTTATTTCTCAGCACCTCCCTACAAAAATTCCAAGTTTGATTTCAAAAAATTTCAAGTCGGACATACCGTAGTTTCTCGAAGATTCAAGTTTGCCTCTTCTCCGTTTTATTTGCTTGTTTCCCCTTCCTCTTTTCGTATTTGTCTACCCCTTATAGATAACAAGAATATTTGTCCATACTTTTCCTATCTAGGCTCCATTAAACGTATTATTGGTTTTGCGAAAAATGAATAAATATCTCGTTGAAAGTCTTTTGGCATTTACGAGTAGCCAAGGGCAACCCGGATATGTAAAAGGCGATCGGGGAGAATTGTTGGATGTTGAGGCTTTGGCGAGAGGCCATGGGAAATGAGGCAAAATAGAGAGGACAATGAGACTCTGCAGAGAGACTGATAGGCGATGTTTCGTAAAATATTTACAAGTTTAATCCTATGAAGGTTATTCCGTAAAGTGTTGTCGAGCTTAATTCTACAAAAGCTGTTTGTAAAACGTCGTCGACGTTCAATTTTACGAAAGTTGTTTCGCGAAATACTACCTCGTTTCACTTTGCAAACGATGTTCCATAAAATACTGTCGAGTTTAATTTTACGAAAGTTGTTTCATAAAATGTTATCAAGATTAACCTTACAAAAATTATTTCGCAAAATGTCATGAGTTTAGTTTTACAAACGTCGTGCAGTAAACATGTTTTTCGTGTTTCGATGTACGAGAGCCATCTTTTGGAAAACTCATATTTTGCGGCTGTTCCGGAACTTAATTATCGCGACTTATCTTAACCAGAAATTTTCTCATTTCCGTATGATTGATCCGAGGAAGTTTGGAGTAGTTTTTCCTAAGTAAGCTTAGGTGCAATCATCGAGAATTCACTGAATATGTCGCATAGAGTCGAAGACCGAATTTTTAAGAAATCTTAGGTTTCAGAAAACATTTTAGCAGTGAGGGATACGATCTCCCGTTTTGCTTAGTCTAGACTTCGTCAGCCGTTTTAGGTTTCGAGTGATTCAATAGAGACCAACTTCGTTCCTTCGAAAATTATTCGAAAGAAATACAACAGTGGGGAATTGGCAACTCGATTTGTCGTTCTACCATTTCCGCGAGTAATTTAGATTTTCTCTGTGATTTCGGAAGGTTGAAGCGAGTTTTATTTTTCCGAAAAGTTTTCAGAAAACGTCTTTTAGTCCCTTACGCGCTGAGATTTCTCCAACTCGGCAATGAGACAAATTTAACGGGATTTGATAGATTTTATTGCTACCTTTTCTGTGTAAACTGAGAAATCGCGAGCTCATTTCGATGCTCTTCCCGTGGCAAAATGTCGCGACTAGATTTTTGATTTTGTTGAGCACTACGGCGTTTGCGCAAGTGTTGGCCATAGGTGCAGTGAATGGAGTTTAATGAGCCTCTTCAAGGAGTCTGTCGACCTCTGGCGCGACATTGGTCGCGTGATGGATTTACGACTTTACCGCTTTGACCTTTGTAGTTGTTTTTGCGATGTAGTCGCGGAGATCGCGAATCTCGTCGAGATCGTCGCAAGTCTTTTTCGAGATGGTTGGCGCGTCCTGCAAACGGCTCCGGCCTACTCCTCGGCCTGTTTCTCTTGCTCTACCTAGAAGATATTTTCCTCTTCTTCCGTCATGGGTTCACTGAGCTGAGAATCCTTTCGTGTTGCGCGACCCTTAACCCTTCTTGGGTGTACGTCAGCGTCTTCATCCGTGGAATCGGATTGATCGCTGAAGTCTAGGTCAATCTGCTCGACTTCATTATCCTCCAATTTCTTTTCGGGATTTTGGGGATCTTCCATGTTATTCCGAGGCGCGACAGGGGTGATTACATCGGGGCTTCGTCCTGATGGATTTTCCTGCGCGTTCTGGAGTAAGTCGCGCGGAGTGGCGAAGTCGAGTCTTCATCCGCGGGGTCTGCTAGCTCCACGCGGAAGAATAGTTCTAGTCCTTGCAGTTAGGGTTTCAACCTGTTTAGCGAGAGAGCTAGTAAGTTGCCTTGTTCAGTCGACTTCTATTCGAGAGTCGAGAACTTCCTTTTGATATCCTCAAACGCCGTGGCGTTTGCGTCACCGTTGACCGCGGTGTTGTTCGTCACCGGAGTGTTTTCAGCGTCGTTATTGGCATTGTCGCCGTCATGAGCTGCTTATTATTCTAATCGTCTGTAGTCATATTCGATCTAGCGTTTTGTGGCTACGAGTTAGATTGATCCGTACCCTGCGCGAATAGGCCCTCTCCTTCTAGCGCCAAACTGTGGGAACCGAAATTCGCACTGTCGATATTCGTATTCGGAGGAAATCTAGAAGACCCTAACTTTCCTTGAGGTCCCGGATATCTTCTAAACCAACAACGACAGATCAAAAGTACGAAGAAAACAGACGACGAGATAAACATAAAAGAGAATCGAAAGAAAATACAGCAATAGAGATCTTATTTCGAATATACGTTTAAGCATTACAACAGGTGATAAGTTGTGGCCGCGAGAGCTGTCAGCGAGTATTCTAGTTTGAGCAGCGTAAGGTTGGTAAACCTAATTGAGACTCAACTCGCTAACAAAAACGAAAAAAATAAACCTAAAGCTCTAAGTATGAATTGTGAAGGCTCTCATTCTTCTCCTTAGCCCCTCTTTGATATGCCTTCATAGGTTAAATCAGTTTCCTTTTCTGCCCTAGATTTGTGCATATCCTCCCGCGGAAATATTTCATTTTATCGCGAATATTCCAGCTCTTTACGAATTTTTCATATTTATCTTCAGATTTTGACTTTATCGTATTTTCTTTTTATCTTTCGTGACACTCGAGTAGATCGTTGACGCAATTGGGCCCGTTCTTGTTTCGAAATCGTAAGTGGACTTTTGTCGAGTTTTGGGTTTTCGTGGGCCGTTTAGCGACAAAGTGATTTTTACGATTTCTTTAAGAGAAATCGTTCTTCGTACAACTACGCGGTGACGGTTTTACGAAATGATAAGACCGATAATATGGTTAAAATAATGTCGGTGTTCGAGTTAACCGTTATCATTTTATACGATTGATACGAAGTTTTTACGAAAAGTACAAGTATTTACGATTACTGTCGTGAAACTTCAACGGAGATTCCAATCGAGACGAAACAAGAAACGCTTGAACCGGGATTCAAAGGAGAAAACGATCGGGAAAGCATGGTCTAGGCATCTGATGGGCGTCCAGACGGTGCCCTTGGCCGTTGATTTTGATGTTATCGTTTTTGACCCCAACAGTTCTCACGTTCAAGAAAATCCGAAATAGTAAATCTTTCGAGAACTTGCATTGGAAACGAACAACGAATAGCGATTCTCAGAGGAGTAGACAGTAGACGATAACTCATGATCTTTCTTCACAACCGTGACACTACTTATATGCCACCAAATCAAAACGAAAAACATCATTCATTAACACGAAAATCACAAGGTGAGGGGTTTCGACCCCACACACAGCCACCCCCGATAAACATAAAACGGCCACAGTTGGCCTAAATACTACTAATAAACAGGGAACACGCTCCCTCAATAGACGAACATTTCTCGTTCAGAAAAATCGTACTCAAAATTGCTAGAGATCGAAAAGTTGCATACGTTAGATGGTCCCGGGTTTTGATCGACCGCGACCTCTTCGCACCGAGCAGTGTCCCCAACTTCCCCTGAATCGGGAGAAACGGGAATCGAGGCCCAGTGACCTCGAACCTCTCTTCGATAGACGGGATCGAAGACACAACTTCCTTGCACTTCTTCACGTGAGTAGACATTTTGTCCATTTCAAAGTCGTTGGAGTAGTTTGGAAGTTGGGTGCGATACAAAACGCCCACCGAACCACGGCATTCGCGGTATTCTCCGAAGGACTTATGAGCAAGCTTGTACTGGTCAAAGTCGTCCGCAAAATGAATCGAGCGATCAGCTACAATCGAGCCGACCTCTCGCTTCCCGCGCCTGTACGCACGGCGAACCTGAGACTCTTAACTCTGCGCCAATTCCATTTCGCGAGACGAAACCCCTTCTACCTCCTTCTTTAGGCGGACGTTCTCTTCTTAGAGTCTTTCGGCCTTGAACCGAGCTGTCTGCGCCTCTAGGTTGCTCGCCCGATAGGCCTCATCAATCACATGGAGACCCTGCAAACAGAAATCCTTGAAAGTTAGGAGTGATATCACTCAAACGATTGTAATCATATCGTGTACACGAAAACTAACCCCCATGCACAAATGTGAGGCCTCCGCATATTCCCCAGACCTAACGAATTCTGAACCAGCCGCGATTTGATACGTCGAGGCATCAAGGGAACAAAAAAGGCATCCCATTTCGGCCCTTCTCCAAAAGGCGGCACCGAAGGTTGACTCGGACCACTACCATCTCCGCCGAGTATATCTTGGTGCCACGACCCTTCAGACGGCCCTCTCCCATTCTCCACAACGCCACCCCCGTTAGTGGGCGCGCACTTGTTTCGAGGAGATCTCTCCCTCTCCAAGTCGGGAGGCAGCTTGTACAGGGTAAAGTCATCCATGGACAGTTCAAGCTCCCCTTCTGAAATCACGTCATGCTGAGTACGATTCTTGTGGTATGTGACCGCGTTACGAACTTGCTACGGGGAAAAGTAACCTCAGTGGAATGGACCGCCTCGGAGAAGGTCCCTTACAACGTAGATATTTTCCGGATGCGGTGGAAGGGGATCCAAATCTGCAAAACGAAAGAACTATCAGATACCGACAAACAAAAAGAAAATGGCCAGAGTATCAAAAGCGATATCCGCAGGACCCCATTCACGCTGAAAAGAAGAAATGCATTCATTCTCGACGGAGGCACTATCTAAACGAACAAAGAAGTATCGTTTTTTCCAATCATGAAAGTAGGACATAAACGATTGGATCACCACCATGTTTTTCCTCGGCTTAAGGCAATACCAAAGCGATTTACCCACGCCGACGGAGTAAAAAATGCTATTAGGTAATCATCGCTTAAGTCCATCACTCGCTCGTAACCCAAAACCAAGAATCCAACGAGGTGATGGAGACCGATGGGCGAGAGTTAACCGATCGATAAACCATAATGATCCAAAAACTAGACTATGACCCCCGAAATAGAAAACTAGAATAGGCAAATCAACAAATATGCCTCGTAGCACATAAAGAAATCGCGAGTTAGAGAATCAGCGTCCTCTCCGGCTCTCGGCATTCGAAACTCCACCTCATCCGGGACTCGGCAGAAATCCTGGATGACAGCGAGGAATGATTTTCGACACTCACTCGGCCTACGAGCGTCCTTTTTGAATTTCGGTCTCTGCGGACACCACGATTCAGCCGGTGGAGCTTTGATACCACATGTAATCCGCCAGTATTCCCTCGCTTCATCAGAGTCGATGGAGTACGACAGAATTCGACCTTCGGTATAACTTCACCTTCTTGAACTTGTAGGCTCTCGGGGTCAAAATCTGACGGCAAGGCATTCGCAGAAACTAGATCATTCGCGGCCATAACATAAAAGAAGAGAGAGAGATGGAAAGGATAAGGATATTGTTTTTACCTTAAGCAAATTTTTGTGAAAATGAGCAAGTGAAAGACTTGGAGAGTTACTTCTCTTATTTATAGAAAGAGAAATTTACTATTCATCTTCGGACTTTTTAGTCATCAATTCCACGTAACTTACCTAACGTGCCTTAAAAGTTTGCAAGAACATTTCAACGATTCTTGCAAACTGGGAGGCTAACTGTTGGGATCAAAAACGGTTACGACAAAGTGGATGCCTAAAAGAGTAACGGAAACATCGTCTCTCCTTCGAAAATGAAAATCATGAAAGGATTATCAAATTCGAGGCTCTCGCCATCTTGTCAACCCCCTCTCGACCAAATATCGAAGTTCCGCTTCTAGCAATCCATAAGCGGCCGCTTCGCAAAGTCCAGTCACTCGCAGGAAACTAAACGCGAGATTAACGAAGTCAATGCCCGAGACATCCGAGAGACCTCAGTAAACGAGTTTCGGAGCGACAAGAGGTCACCATAAATGATGGATAACCGCATCGCTTTGAAAATACGAGTGATACGAACAACGGCAAGTCTAGCCGCCCCATGGACGCCAGACCACCTTCTGGACGCCCAATGGGCGCCTAGACCATGATATCCCGAACGTCTTCTCCTTCGAATCCCGGTTCAAGCGTTTCTTGTTTCGTCTCGATTGGAATCTCCGTTGAAGTTTTGCGGCAATAATCGTAAAGACTTGTACTTTTCGTAAAAACTTCGTATCGATCGTATGAAACGATAACGGTTAACTCGAACACCGATGTTATCTTAACCATACGATCGATCTTATCATTTCGTAAAACCGTCACCGCGTAGTCGTGCGAAGAACGATTTCTCCGAAAGAAATCGTAAAAATCACTGTGTCGCTAAACGGCCCACGAAGACCCAAAACGCGACAAAAGTCCACTTACGATTTCAGAAAGAGAACGGGCCTAGTTGCGTCAACGATCTATCCGAGTTCGCGAAAGATAAAAGGAAAATACGATAAAGTAAAAATCTGAAGATAAATATGGAATATTCGTAAAGATATGGAATATTCCCAAAAAAATGGAATATTTCCGTGGGAGGATATGCACAAATCTAAGGCAGAAAAGGAAACAGATTTAACCTACGAAGGCATATAAAAGGGGGGCTAAGGAGAATAAGGAGGGGAGAGAGAAATATCTTCACAGCTCATACTTAGAGCTTTAGGTTTTATTTTCGTTTTTTGCTAGCGAGTTGCGTCTCAATTAGGTTTACAAGTCTTACGCTGTTAGATCTATGATACTCGTCGACAGCTCTCACGGCCACGGCTTACCACCTGTTGTAACGCTCAACGCAGATACGGATAAGATCTCTATTGCAATATTTTTCTTTCGATTCTCTTTTACGTTTATCTCGTCATCTGTTTTTCTTTTTACTTTTGATCTATCGTTGTTTTGTTTAGCAAAAATTCAGGACCTTAAAGAAAGTTAGGATTTCTTGGCTTTCCTCCGAATACAAATATTGACAGTGCGAATTTCGGTTCCCACATTAATTCTTTTCACTTTATATATATATATATTTTTTTTTGTCAACCACACGTTTTACTTTATATTTTTTAATATAACAATAATTATTTTTTTTGATAGAACTTTCAAAGTTTTAATTATTGTTATTATCTTATTTTTGTTAAAGTTTGATATAACATTATAAGTTTAAAGACATACATTTTTTATAAATATATTTTATATAATTTTATTATGTGTTTTTCAAAGTTTAATTAACTATTACATATAGTTAACTATAAATATGAAATAATTTGTGAAAATTAAATAAAAAGTGGAAAAAATATTTTGGATTCAAAATTTTCATTTTGCTAGTGTATATATACAAATTTAAAAAAATATAAATAAAAACATGAGGATCAAACTAATTTGATTATTGAATTTTTTTAGTTTGGTTTTGAATCATTTAATGATTGAATTTTTGGAGTTTTATTCATGAGAGTTGGAAGAGAAGCTCTACCCTCATATGTCGAAATATAATATGATAACAAAATTTGGTTCTACAAGTTTCTTGGTTGTTTAAGAGATGTTATTAAATATAAAAAATTTCATTTTCACTTTGGAATGGACTAATTGATTATTTGTAAGAAAAATATGCTAATGGTGATTGTTACATAAAAATATTTGTAATGTAATTTCTTTTATTTTAATGCATTTTTAATTAAAATTAATTTTATAATTTATGAAAAATTTAAAAAATAAAAGAAATGGGATCAATTTGTAAATTTTATAATTAGAATGTATAAATACCAAATTAGAAATAGAATATTTTTCGAATATTCTATTTTTGGAGTAAAACATGGAGTAATACATTGGAGTAAAACTCAACTCCATTTTGAAGTTACATCATAATGGAGTAAAAAATGGAGATATATATTGGAAATGGTCTAAGAGCATGAGATGCCACGAGAATCTGCTTTCAACAACAGAACAACCACTAGGTTAACCTCTAGCTTACCCGAAAAAAATAGAAAATGATCTGAGGTCCTATAAATTCTCTGATTCGAAAATGATAGGAAAACAATAGTTTCAAATATATGTCCTACTACACTAAATAGTGAACTACATATTTGACATCACTTTTTGGCAGATTTAAATAGGATAATCTACTAGGTGAAAGTGTAAACCAATGAAATAAACTTGATTCTGTTGTGAAACTATGAGAAAGATGTGTCTTTATTAATGAGAGAAGTATCCCTTATATAGGAAGTTACAAATACAAGTCTATCTAGGAGATAATTATAAGGATAAATACTAAAGATAATTACAACATAACTTGGTCACCAAGTCTACTACTAATGGACCTATATCTAATATGGGCTTGCGCCAAGCCCAATGGGCTATTGGTTATGGCAGCCACTAAATGGTTCATAACACTCCCCCTTGGATGTCATAACCATAAAGAGTTCATTATACGCTTTGAGGTTGCCTCGTTAAAACTTTTCCAGGAAAACCCAAAGGGATAAAACCATGGTAAAGGAAAAAGAGTACAACACGTATTACTCCCCTTGTTTTGTACCTCACTGAAGGTCCTTCAGTCTTCTCATTCTGGTTTGATGTATCAGTTTCTTGAACGTAGAGGTTGGCAGCGACTTGGTGAACA
>OVAN01013380.1:0-12880 GCA_900406275.1 Anastatica hierochuntica
AAAGCCTTACCCAAAATCCATTACTTCTTTAGATTGAACCCGAACCCATAATCTTTATCTCAAGATCCTATCTTTCTTTTGATTTGATCCAAGTTTACTCTTTGCTTTTATGCTATTTTGTTATTGCTTTCTTTATTCCTCAATCATCATGGTTACCTCCACTTTTGATTAGGTTTAGTAGAGACCCGTGACAATCTCTTACTATACCGCTTTCTAGACTAGGACCCTTAGCATAATCTCCTTGTTTAGGTTCTACTAATCCAAGCCTCTAAATCCTTGGACGACCCTAAAATACTACAATTGACCCCGTTCTCTTGCGGGATTAAGCGTAGGATATTAGGTTTTATAAATATTAAACTTTGGCACCGAGGAAACCTCTACGTCCCCGTTTCACAAGAACTAGAGCCTTTTGTGGCTGGCAAATCTTCAATTTGCTCACGAACGTGGTCTTCTCGAGTGGCAACGTCTTCTTCGTACATATCCTGAAAGAAGATAGTGGATCCTCTATCGAGAATCTTCTCCCAACTTTGCACAACAATATTATATTGGTCAATATCGTCCTTTTCTTCTGTGAGTTCATCCAATAAAGCTTGTTCTTCTTCACAGTTTATGGGCATGATGCTGTGAATATCCTGAAAATTGCAAAAAATAATGTCAAGTGTTACTTAATATTCCTCTGTATTTCCTAAGTTCTTTCAATAATGTTACTTAATATTCCTCAATATTTCCAGTGTTTTATACAATGTAAACTAACTTTTATTGTACCGAGACAAGAGTTTATTTTTTCAAGAGGAAAGCCTTTCATCTCACTTTCTTTGAATATGAACGTGCACACCCTTGGACAGTGGATATCAACATCTGGGACAAACTCTCTGAATGTCAAAGCTAACTGTGGAATCGCCTCGAATGCTAGAAGTTACAAAATCAACCATTTATGAGAGTTATCTGCAAACCGTAAACAATAAAAACCTTGTCAAGATACTTACCTCCAATGGAAGACAGAAACCGAGAAGTGGCGACAAACACTTCTCAGTCATCTTCCCTTTGAAAAAATCCATGGTGTGAGAGATCTCCTTCAACATGTAATCATAGGAGTATCTCCCCCATGGAAAGGTCTGACAATACTCAAGGTCAGCCACTGCTCTTTGAAAAACTCTAAAACCGGTTTCGCGCCTTCTTTAGTCTTCGTTTTTCGCGCAAACGACACTAGCTAGGAAGTATAGAACCGTTATCTTCAACCTGTCTTTGTGTGGTCCCATATTCACCAGCTTCTCTTAAACATCCTCCAACCTAAAAGTTCCCTTGAAATGTCGCTTGACGAAATCCGTACTCTAAATTCCTTGTATCCGAGCGGATAGTTGTTGCAGTCAAGACCGAATATCAGTGCATGTTCCCTCAGCCCATAACGGACGAGAACACCATTAACTATGAACCATACTTCTTTCCTCCTCTCGATTTCGGCTTTTCGCAACAAGAGCATCCACATGCCTTGAACCTTGTGGAAAAAGTGTCTAAATTGTGGATGCTCCTCAAACCACTTCTTCTCCTTATTATTCATCATCGGATTCAGCTCTGCAAGCATTTCAACAACTTCTGTAATAAAAGAGCACATCCGTAGTCAGGAAGTGCATTTTCTTTGGTTTGATTGGGAAAGTTCCCTCATCATCCTGCAACAAACAAGCAATTTCCAATTATCCAATATTCCCAGTATTCCTTCAACATATCCCAATATTCTCAGTATTCTCAGTATTCCTTCAACAAATCACAGTATTCTCACTATTACATTGTTATACACTACAATAAAATTCTCTTTTATTACCTCTACAATGTCGAAGTTAATAGGAAATCGACGCACTGAATTCGATGATGATGCATACAAAGTGTCATTTGGAGTTTTCCTTGAATCAATCCTGAATCTATCCTCTGCTTCAAATTTTGTTCCTTCATCATCGCTTTCTTCTTCTTGTCTCTCTACACCTTCATCATCATCAACCACCTCCTTCTCCTTCCCCTTCGCTCCTTGTCCTGATAACTCTCCTTCTCCTTCTTCTTCTTCTTCAGTTGAAGATTCAGCCTATGCCGTCGGAGAAGTTTTAGCAGATGGAGAACCACTACGAGACTCTTGTCTTGCCTGAGGATCTTGAGGAGCTTCTTCCTCTTCATTTTCTTCCATGGAGTCATCTCCTCTTTTAGACTCTTCTTGTCAACCATATTAAGAACAAGATTTGTTCTCTTCCTCCGTCTCTCCTGCTGAAGCATCTTCTTCACCGTCTTCACTTGCAGGAGGAGCATCTTTAGAAGAATCCGAAGCCATAGAAACCAATACGACCGCAGTTTCGATCGACACCATCTCCAAAGATGAAGCCACCGTCTTCTCCGCGACCTCCTCTGTCACATTCTCCTTCGGCGATGCCTTTTTCTTCGACGATACTGCCTTATTCTTCGGCGATACTGCCTTCTTCTTCGGTGAGACCTTCTTCTTCACCCTTTTCTCCTTCTCTGGCTCTATAATCGTCACCCTCTTCTTTGGTGATGACGATGAACCCTTATCCTCGTCTACCGAGTAAATCACGCCACCAGCTTTCTTCCGCTTCTTCTTGAATGGTAAGTCCCCTCTCAAGTCCATCGTCTCCTTTCTCTTGTTCTCGTTTCTCTCCTCTGAAGACTCTTCAGTCTCCGTCGTCTCCTTCTTACTCCTTGTCACCACCATCGCGATAGATAAAATTGCAGGAACTCTGGAGATCGTTGCGATTATATGAGGAGTATTTCCTAGTATCACGGATTACATAAAGTGAGAGAGTGGAGAAGACAACGGTTGAGAGAGGTTTCGAATTTGAAATTTCTAGGGTTCAAACTCATTATTTGAGGGAAATTGTGAGTCGGGTCGAGATCTCGAGTCAGATATGCCTTTTTGGGTTACGGTTTCAACCCAGATATTTGTTATAATTTTTTTAAACTCCAATCATTTTTTCGTTTTTTCACTTCCGAAACTTTAAAAAAATAATCGTTAACAAATACAGTTTTTATATCAGCGATAATGAAAGATTTAACCTCCACATGTAGGGATTTTTGAGCCAATTGCTCGGTTAAATGGGCATTTAATGGGCCTAAATTCAAATATTCAAAGCACAAAAATTCTCTTTTCGGCTTCTTACGAGTTCTTTTTTCTTTTGAAACTTTTTTCCTGTTATAGCTAAGATCTTGAAATGAAGACGGAGATGACTTGTACGAGACTGACTGTCGTTACGGTGGCCGGGATATTCTTTCAGGTCATCGGACTCTCGATATTCGTCTTCGGTTTCTTTCCCGTCAAGCCTACTCTCTCTGGTGTCAGGTACTATTCATAACATTTTCCAAAGCGAAGAAGAATCATAACTCTATTGATTTTCTTACTCTGTGAAAATGGCAGTGGTTCCGAGAGTTATCTAAATCCTTTCTGTGATTCTTCTTCGACTTCGAACGAATCAGAGCTTCATCCTGAGAAACGGAGATTGCTCTATCAGGTTTCTTAGTAGTGTGTATTTGTCTCTCTTTATGTTTTTGTGAATTCTAAAGTTTAAAGTTGAGAATTTTGAATTTGTAGGAATTATCTGGAATCTCTTCTAAATATGATCGACTGATTCTGATGGTATGGACTACTTGTGAAGATTTTTAATTTGCTTGTTGAGATCTTCTCTTTGTTTTTCGGATTTAAGAGTGTTAATTTGATGCTTAGTTTAGGTTATTGATGGGCTTCCAGCGGAATTTGTTATTGGGAAGGATGGTCAACCTCCATGGAACCTATGGAAGGAGTCAATGCCTTATACTCAGTCACTGTTGGCTAATGGAGATGCAATTGGCTACCATGCTAAAGCAGCTCCTCCAACTGTCACAATGCCGAGGTTGAAGGTGTGTGTGATCTCTCCTTGCTAAAGGGTTTAAAGCGGATGATTGATTTTCTTTTGTTTGTCTGCTCGCCTTAGTTATTATTAATTTCATTGTTTCCAGGCGATGGTTTCCGGGGCAATTGGTGGTTTCTTGGATGTGGCTTTTAATTTCAACACACAAGCTCTATTAGATGACAACCTTCTTGGTAGGTGTTACTTTTGTTCATGAGAAGTGTTTCCCACTTGCAAATATGTCCAATTGAAAGCAAAGCCATGTTACAGTGCTCCGATTTTACCAGGTCAGTTTTTAAGGATTGGTTGGAAAATGGTGATGCATGGGGATGAGACATGGCTTAAGTTATTCCCAGGCTTATTTATGAGGCATGACGGTGTTAGCAGTTTCTTTGTGAGTTTTTATTTGATTGTTTGCCGTCTTTTTCATGTTAATTTTTTCTTACCTCATACGAACAAAATATGCTTTCTGGACAGGTCAAAGATACAGTACAAGTAGACAGAAATGTATCCCGCCACTTGCCAGATGAGCTTAACAGTGATGACTGGAATCTCTTGGTTAGTTTCTGGTCTTCTCTTATTCCCCAGGATACGGGTTTTGTCCCTTGAACTCCAGTTGATTGTTCCCAATTCCTTGGATATCACTTGAGATTTTCTGTTTGTTATTCTTACTAGACCTACCCCTTATCAGATCCTTCATTACCTTGGTTTGGATCATGTTGGGCACACTGGTGGCCGTAACAGGTCTTTGCTATTCTCATAAGCCATCTGTGAGTAGAAAATTTACTATTTGTTTGGCCGGATAAACTCATTATTTGTTTCTCTATTCTAGCCCTTTAATGCCTGCAAAGCTTAAAGAAATGGATGATATAGTTAAAACAATGCATTCAGGAGCGATGATGGATCGTAGCCATGATCAAGGACAGACTCTTCTGGTTAGTAATTTTCTTGTTTGATGGTATTGATTTTTATGTGCCAGGAGTTAATCTTAATTGGGTTTCACATACAGATAGTAGTAAGTGACCATGGCATGACTGAGAGTGGAAATCATGGAGGATCGTCATACGAAGAAACTGACTCCTTAATGCTGTTTATTGGCTTGAGTAGCAATATTTCTGACTATGCTGCGGCTACAAATAATGTCGCCTTCCAGGTAGAACAGTCACTGCAACTTTCCTGACATATCTTTCTTCTCTTTTCACGTCAGTCAGTAGATGATAATGCGTTATGCATGATATGGAACCAACGGAATTCTTGTGATGTAGGTAGATTTGGCGCCAACTTTAGCTCTTTTATTTGGTGCGCCGATCCCAAAGAACAACGTTGGAGTCCTTGTACCAGGAACACTCAATTCTTTAAGAGGTTAACTACTTTTGACCTCTTACATAATTCAGTTTGAACATCTGGTGGCACATTTGACTGTATTGTCTACGCTATGTCTGATCTTTTCAGATTATGAGCAACTTCGGGCGCTAGAACTGAATTCCTGGCAATTATTCAGATTAATGCAAGCACAGATACCAAGTTCGTCGTTTGGAGGCTTTTCCTTCAATTGTCTCCTTGATGAAACATTTGAAGGTATTAGTGAGTGCTCTGGGGATAAAGAGAAACAACTTATTTGCTTATTTAGAAATGCTGCTGTTCTCCATGGCATTTGGAAGTCCAAGAAATCGACTGAGTGCGTGATGTGTATTTGATTTCTAATTAAGGTCCTAACTTTGAACTCCTTATATTTAACTCCAAGGATGACTTTCATGGTAATAGGTCGTCTAGTGGCATGGAAGATTTCAGCAGAGCTTTAGATGCTTATAACACCTTCTTGAAAACTGCAAGTGAGTGGTTAGCAAGCAAAACCACTGAAGTATGTTTTACATCTTCTATTAGAGTTCTATGAAATCTCTTATGCCAACATCACTAGTTTCCAAATCTATAAAAATCTATGGTATACCTAACAAAACGCTTCTATGTTTGCAGAAACCTATTCTCTTACTCGGTCTTGGGTTGAGTGCCATGATTCTTTCATGTGTCGTTTGTGCCACTATCTTTCTGTCCTTAATTAAAGAGGTTTACCATGAGCCCAAGGATCGAGGTTGCAGTTTGAGTTATCGGTTGAGTTTAGAAGAAGTGTTCATTTTGGCTGTTCTTTTGATTCTTGTTGCAAGTATGGGATCTAGTTCAATGGTGGAAGAAGAGCATTGTGTATGGCATTTCATGGTATCAACATTCCATCTCCTAGTACTTTTCAAGACCGTAAAGTCTTTCAGTTTTTCCAAGGAGCTGAGCATACTCGAAAACCACAAAATGGGTTCTGTCGTAGTTCTTCTTATTTCTTGTAGACTACTGAGAGGTTGGCGTCAAGGGGGCGTGAATTGGACGCACCTTCCTGATATTTCAAAGTGGCTAGAGCAAGTTGGCTTTGGTTATGTGAAATGGATTCAGCTAATCTCAATCTTCCTTGTTATTGGCCTGGGACTATTTACTCTCTCTCGAACAGGATCGAAGAGAAAAAGTGTTTGTGTCCTAGCTTTAGGTTTCTCATTTTGTGGGTTCCTCGTTCTTATGCACGCTGGGAGATATCACGATGATATGCTTAAAGTGTCAACTATTGATGGAGCCACCGTAACAGCCAGACTTATCTATTTGCTTCTTTCTATATCTGCAGCAGGAGCTACTTTACTTTTGCCATGGTCTATGCTAAACAAAGAGAAATCTTTTCTAGCTGAAGCAGGTGATTGCTTGTATTTGATTGGCTCTGGATACATACTATGCTGGTGTCTTCTCCAGCTACTTCTCCAACAACCAACCAACTCGGGGCCCATACTTCTGCTGCTCATCCAAATCTTAGCAACTTCCTGTCTTTCGTCTAATGATTTGCAGCTCAATGAGTCGGTCGAGGTCAGTTTTTATGTATGTTCTTTGCCCAGGATATGTACTGGCGAAAAGCTCATTGATTTAAGCTTAAAGGTTTCTTCTTGTAGATCGCTGCTCTCTACTACATGGGGATGGCAGGTCACTTTGCTCTTGGAAACAGCAACACTTTAGCAACCATCGACGTTGCTGGTGCTTTTATAGTAAGCTCTGTGATTCCTATTCTTAACCTTTCCGTGTGTATTCTTTATGCAGACACTGACGCATTTGCCAAACCTGTTTTCTTAGGGAATCTCTAGTCATTCAACGATACTTTCTGGGATTCTGATGTTCATGATCACCTATGCATCTCCCATGTTGTTTCTGTTATCCTTGGTGATGTACATTGGTGCAAAGCTAAGATACCAATCACACTCCACAGTAACGGCTCACCAGGACACAGATTTTGGACAAATTCTGAAGCAAAAGCTTGGGTTCCCTTGCCTCGTTCCGCTCTGCATCAATTCAATACTCTTGACAGCATACACTGTGGTTTTGCTACTCATGAGGAACCACCTCTTTGTGTGGAGCGTCTTCTCTCCCAAGTAAGTATTTGATTTCGACTTGAAACATATGTTAGCAGATGTAGTATAATCCGTGTTTTTTGGTTCAGGTTTTACGGTTTTTCAATACTGTAATACCAAAAAGGAGTGTAAACAGATTTTGTTTTTTTTTCTAACTTGGACATCTGATTTTTTCGATGCAATTCAGATCGAATTGTTTCAGTTTATTTGGATTGAACAGGCCTAACCGAATCTCAATAGACTGATGATATCAAATTGTTTATGGGAACAGGTATTTGTATGTGTGTGCAACGGCTATTTGCACATACGTTGGAGTTTGTATCGTCGCTCTTACTGTATCCTACACATTCTCTGTCACTTACTTCCTTAGAGGTAATACAACAACATGCAACTACTCCAACTAAACTCCTAATTATGGTCGGAGGCTCAGGGGGCGGATGCATTAAGGACCAAAGGGATGCACGTGCACCCATAAATTTTCTAATATAAATTTTCTAAAATTTAATGTAAATTTTAATTATTTTTTACTTGTGCCCCCATTAACTTTTTTTTCTGGTGCATCCATTAACTTTTTTTCTGGTGCATCCATTAATATATTTTAAATTTTGTTTTTCTCTTTTCTTTAGTTACTAGATGGTATGCCTGCGTTTTACACAGGTTAAATAAAATTATAATTTATATCTTAAGAATGATTGATTTACAGAAGTGTAAGATTTTTAACATATATTTGAAATTAGAGAGAAATTTAATATGTAGACGTGTAAAACAAATATATTGGGTCTTCACAAAAGTCCATTTATGAACAAAAAATAAATGAAGGATAGGGGATGTAATTTGGTTTTTTGGAGAATTAAAATTTAATAAATGATTTTATTGATATATTTATTACAATTTCCCTATAAAATTTATACATTTTCAAACATTAGAAACAACATTTAATTTTAATTTTTCCCTAAATATACAATGTGATTTTTAAACATATATTATTTACTAATCATTTTTTATTTTAAGTTGACGATTGACTGAATAATATCCATCAGGTTGGTTGAGAAGTGCTGGAGCTTGAGAATAACCATCAGGTTGAAGTAATTGGCAAGACCGAAGAGGTTCGGTTGTCCATGTCGCTCTCCTAGCTGCGGAAACTCTTGAAGGGGTTGATTAGGCTGTTGTTCGTCTTGAAGAAAGGGATGTTCATACATATGCTTGTCCATCCTTGGCTCCATTACGTCTCGCAAAATAACAAAAACAAAAACAAGTAAAAAGAAACAAAAGAAACGAAAGAAAGAAAAACGTTTAAGACAAAACTCAAATCAGAAAATCGTAAGAAATAAAAATCCTCGGACCGATGATTGGTCGTTTTAAAATCGTTTTGATTGGTCGTTTTAAACATTTTTGACGGATGATTTTTCTGCAAGGATTGAAAACACGGTCGTTTGTACGTTCTTGAGTCCTCGAAACATCTTTTTGGCCGGATTAAGAACTGTTTTGGATAGCTGGTCATTGTTGATTGAACTTTAAAGTTACATGATGAATTTTTAGTGTGCCGACCTGACTCTTATCTGAAAATGTCACTTTTGGCTTAGCCAAGCTCATTGGCTAGCCGACAAAGACGTAATGTTAGCCAAAAATTAAATTTTGAAAAATCAAAACTCTAATCGGGCTGTTTTGTTCTTTATGGTCACTTTGCGGCATCTTCGATGGTTTGAGTAGGTTTGCTTGGCGGGTACTAGAAATCTCCATGTTTCCTTTTGTGAAGAAACTTGATCCTCCGGGCAACTTTTGATTTTGATTGTTCCAAGGTTGTTTCTTCTCGGGCATCTCCTCTATCATATAGTGTTAGTTAATAAAGAATGAAGTTCAGAGTTTGTTTTCCTCTTTTGGTAATGTTAAGAGCTCTCCGGGAGATCTCTCAGTATTTTAGTATGATTGAATGATGGCATTTCTCAAACTTGTTCTTCTTGGTTCTCCATGATATCATCACTTTTGTCCAAGAATTTTTGATCTGAGGATTTAGCTTGATTGGCAGTCTTTAAATTCCTTCTCCAGTGTAGAATGAATGTTTGGAATGGTCCAGGAGATGACTTAGACGATTTAGATCCGCTTTCTTGCCAAAATTGGAAAACTGATTTTGAGGCGTTTTGCTCCTGGCACCGGTTGACTGAGATATTGTGGCACACTCCAATAGTTTGGCAGTCGTCACCCACTCACAGCAACTTTCAGTGTTGTTCTTGAGTCTGATTTTTTTTTTGTATTTTTCTTGATTTTCTAAAATCCTGCAAAAATAAAAACTAACTATTAGACATCTAAATAAGTTCTAAAAAATTAAAACCGTGTGGGTTGCCTCCCACAAAACGCTTGTTTTGAGTCTTTAGCTCAACTCCTTTCACTTTTTAGGTGTAATCGGTTTCCACTAAAGGAATTGTTGTTCCTTTAGCTTCTTGAGTCTCTTGTGTTGGTGGTGTAGAGGGTGATTTGAGATCATCAAGCGTGCCTCCAATAGCTTCATAGATCACAATTTCCTTCGGGAATAGCTTAAGAGTATTCTCGAGCTTCTTGTTGTAGATTTCATCGTTCTTCAAATCAATACCGAATGGGATTTGGATCTTGACTTTAACATAGGAAATTGGCATTCTTCATACACATCCCATAAAGGATTAGTTTGTACCTCGATGGCACAAGAGTCTTTCTTTGCATCTATTTTCGCTGGTTTTGAAGAAGTTGGCGTTTTGGTGGATGTAGCTTCTTTCTTAGAGACTTGTTGTCTCTTGAGGCTATCTCCAGGGTCTAGACTAAATTTTTTTTCCTCCAAAATAGCTTCATTATGTCTGGAGTTGTAGCTCACAGCATGGTAATAAACTTGCTTGTTCACTCTTGCTAAGCAAATCCTTTTGTTTGGGAAGTCCAATATTGCTCCAGCAGTAGCTACGAATTGGGAACCAAAGATCAATGGACTTTTCTTCCCTCCTTTAGTAAATATGACTTTACAGTCAGTAGGTATGAAAAATCCTCCTACTTCAAGCATAATATTTGGAAAAATCCATACAGTGTGGATGTAGACATATCGGCATACTCGATAGAGATTCGAGATGGCCGGAAATTTGAGAGCCCTAAGTCAAGAGCCATGTTTAGTGACATCATATTCACATTCGCTCTAGTATCACATAAGAAATCATCAATCCTAACTTTATTTATTGAATAAGGAATGATGAACTTTCGTGGGCATTTGATCTTTTTTAAAGGAATAGTCTTGAGTCTCCTCTTGTAAGCTCTCTTACATTCATTTGATAAATGATCCAGATGTGATCTCCCTTGAGAATTGAGGTCTTGAAGAGGTGTATTAGCAGTAGATCCTTAGCTTCCCTTAAGTTGGTGACCTTGCAGAAGGATTTCGCCGAGTTTTCTTGTTTCTTGACAGCTTCACTCGTTTGAGTGATTTGAACTCAAGCTTCTGGACATGAGTGACAATGGTTTCATACTTTGTTGTAAGCTCATTGTAGATTTTTTCCAGCCTCTCATTAACCTCTTTGTGGTTTTGTGGTTTTTCCATAAATTTTCTAATATAAATTTTCTAATGTAAATTTTAATTATTTTTTACTTGTGCCCCCATTAACTTTTTTCTGGTGCACCCATTAACTTTTTTTCTGGTGCACCCATTAATATATTTTAAATTTTGTTTTTCTCTATTCTTTAGTTACTAGATGCCCGCGTATTACGCTGGTTAAATAAAATTACAATTTATATCTTAAAAATGAATCGATCTTCAATAACATTGTTCATTTACAAAAACGTAAGATTCTTAACATATTATATTTGAAATTAGAGAAAAAATTAATATGTAGACGTGTAAAACAATAATATAGGGTCTTTACAAAAGTCCATTTATGAACAAAAAAATGAAGAATATGGGATGTAATTTGGTTTTTTGGAGAACTAAAATTTAAGAAAAGTTTTGTTGATATATTCATTACAATTTTCCTATAAAATTTATACATTCTTAAACATTAGAAAAAACATTTAATTTTAATTTTTCACTAAATATACAATGTGATTTTTAAACATATCTTATTTAGTAATCATTTTTATTTTAATTTGAGGATTGACTAAATAATATCCATACTTTTTTTATTAGTGTAAGTTTAGTAGTCATATTCTTTAAACCTATAATTACTAATCTTGTCAGAACAATTATCCTCTAGAAAACTATGATATGGCATCTCATAGGATTTAAATTTTTGTTTAAATTGCCATTTATATCCTTAAATATCTAAATTAATTTAAACTGGTTAAATATTGGTATTTGATATGCTTAATAAACAAATTGTCTCTTCTCCCTTTTCGTCTATGCTCAATTTTTTTGGAATGGTCTTTCTCTAAAGAATTTTAGTAATAAAACATCGATTATAAAATTCTTTTTGTTCTTTCGTATATGTTTAATTTCCAGAAAATTCAATTGTGGAATGTTAACTCTAGAATCGATAGTATATTTAACTACCAACTAAGTTATATTAGGAAAATAAAATATATTCGATTTTGAGAATATTTGTTTCTTCAATTTTAGTAATTTAATGCAAAAATATGTATATATCTTTTGGATCATAATAATATTAACATATATAATATTTTCCCGTTTTTTTTAATCATGAATTATACTTTTACAAACAAAAAAGAAATTATTGTAATTGATTCCTATATAAATGGGATTAACATCAATAATACATTAAACAATGAATTAACATAAAAACCAATTAAAATTCTGTAAGTTGTCATGTCATAATTTTGATGTTGAAAATCATCTAGGTGATGACACATGTCAAATTTACTTCCCAGTTAATGTATAGGAGATTGGATCACTGAAATGGGTAAAAAACAAAGAGTAAAGACACTAGAGTGCGGCGGCCACTGTGACAAAATTAAAATTGCGTTTTGCTCCGGTGTCCAGTGCGGAAGACTCGCCGGCGCCGGAGGTTGTGTGTTCTTCTTTTTTTTTTTCAATTACTTCACCCTCTACCTCTCTCTCATTTCCGGCTAACCAAATATTTGGGTTAGGGTCTCTTCCGCGGGCCAAGATCTGCTCAAGAGGGTTTTGTTCCTAATGTGTCCCCTCTCTCTGGACTCTCAGGAAGGTTGTTGGCAACTGATGGCTCAGGTTTTCACCCAAGAAATCACTGCAAGTGTACAGTTAAGCACGTTGTAGTGGTTCGGGTATCGAATCCACAAGGACCAATGTGTACAAAGAACTATCAGATCAAATACGGGCTAAGGCGGAAAAGAAAGTTTGGTAAAAGCGATGCAATATCGAAATCAAAAGAAGAAAAAAAATAAGCAATAACGGTTGTCAATCAATCAGAGAAAAACGCTGGGCGCAAGGTGTTCTCAGGGAAATCATTTCATCAGGATTACAGATTTGTTAACGGGGAAACATTTAAGAACCATCTTAGCTCAATTCACAAAATTATAATTAACCTAGTGTCGTAGCGCTAACTATCTATGCTAAAGGATCCTAGACACTAACTTTNTTCTTTGAGTTTCGAATCCTAAGCATGCATTCTAAACAGGATTGATTTGCTCACA
>OVAN01013381.1:0-12880 GCA_900406275.1 Anastatica hierochuntica
TGTGCCCAGCGTTTTTCTCTGATTGTTTTACAACCCGTTATTGCTTGCTTCTTTTATTCCTTTGATTTCGATATTGCATCCTTTACCAACCATCTTTGTTTCGCTTTAGCCCGTTTTTGATTCATAGTTCTTCGTTCGACATTGGTCCNCAACATGCTTAACTGTACGCTTGCAGTGATTTCTTGGGTGAAAACATGAGCCATCAGGGAGAATGAAAGGTTATAGCGGTTTGAAGGTTTTAAATTGAAGCTTCAAAGAGAAGAAGAAGGCGAGGAACTGGGGGGAGCATGATTAAGTGTTACAATTGAGGGGGGGAGCATGATAATGTTTTACATTCCTTCCTTCACAAAGTTTGATGGGTACTTGATCTATGTGAAGAGGTTTCAGTACATAAAAGCTTGAGTTGTAAAATTCAATCAAAAAGAGGGAGAGTGAAAGGGAGTTGTTTCAGGAACTTTTTGGGACAAAAGGAATTGTGGGAACAACAAGTCTATAAGCTGGCAATGCAATATGACGTAGCTCAGAAAATAAATACGAAAGATTTAGTATCTTGAAAAGTACCTGAAAAAGATATGGAAAGATATGATTTGGAAGAAAGGAAACTAGAAGATTTTGTGGCCCATGAATATAAATGGGAACAAGAGATAGTTCTAGTGTTTCTTAGCCGAAACTAAAAGAGAAAAATAGAGAGTACAGTTTGTATTTTGTTTTTGGTGAGCAAGAGAGTAGAGAGAGATTTCTATAATTTTCTTGAGAGCTTGCTCTGTTAGAGAATCATAGGTGACAACCAAGGCTTGTAGCTTGCGTTGAGTAAAATCAATCAAGGTTTTGCTTTTTGATTCCTAATAAAAAGAGTCTCGGTGTGACCGAGCTTGAGGATGTAGGTGCAAGATCGAAAATCGTTAATTCCTGTGTGCATCATTGTATGTTTGAGTTCTTATTATTTGTCGAGTTCATTCTCTATTTCAATTGGTATCAGAGCGGGCATCTGAACCTAGTCTTTTAGACTTACAACGGGTGAGGATCCTGCGGAGAAGATGGATTTGATAGAGCATGTTGTTGTGAATTGATCTCCTCTCTTGGAGAAAGGAAAATATAGTCACTGGAAGATGAATATGTGAGTGTTAATCTGAGGGATTCATTAGGATGCGTGAATTGCTGTAGAGAAGGGATGGTCGCCGCCTACTGAAAAGGGGGAAGATGGGATGATATTCCTAAAGACTAATTTTTGTTGGCTGATCTTGAGAAGAGAATGGCAAAGTATAATGCTAATGCTTTGTGCGCCATATTCGGAGCTGTTAATGATAATCAATTCAAGAGAATTTAGTGTTTTAAATCTGCAAAAGATGCTTGGTACAAGGTTAAGAAGGCTTATGAAGACTCGTCCAATGTGAAAAAATCTCTCTAAGTTTGAGACTTCACAAATGGAAGAGAATGAGTTCATTGAAGAGTTTAGTGGTAAATTGAGTGCAATCGCAATCGAAGAAAAAACTATGAGGAAAATATATAAAGATAAGAAGTTGGATAAGAGGCTTCTTATATGTCTCCCACATATATTTGCATTCAAAAATACATTAATGGCCACTGCTCTAGACACGAACAACATGGACTTCGATGAAGTGATTGGACATCTTCAAGCTTATGAAATGGAGATGAATGGATCCAAAAAGAGCAGCTCGAAAGGTATAGTTTTTTTCTTTAAAGAACGTCAGGAAATTGAGGAACTAAAAAATCAGATGCAGATTATTACATAGAATGTGAATCGATCACTGATAAGGTTTGAGAAAGCTAACGAGAGGTCACTCTCTAAAAATTATGGAATTGGTCGTGATTGTGATGGTAGATACAAGGGAAAGTAAATTCAATGTCACAAATGTCAAGGGTTTTGACATTACAAAGCCGATTGTCTCAATGCCAAGAGAAATGATATGAGATGTGAAAAGTGCAAATGAGGAGATCTATGGGGTTTCAAGAAAAGAAAAGTCAGATAGCCATGAGACCAAGGGAAATATAAGTTCTAATGAGGAGAAATCAAATGAGGATGGTGGATATGTTCCATTTGCAGCGTTTATTGACGAGGAATCCGTTGCTGGAATAGATGAATCTGTTGCTAGAACATATGAATATGCTGCTGAAACAGAGGAGTCTGCTGCTGAAACAAAGAAAGCTGCTGAAACAGAAAAAGCTGTTGCAGAAACATAAGAAGATTCATCAGAAAGTGATAACAGTGATGATGAGGATATTGCTATGGAGGTGAAATTTCCAAATTTGTTTGGTAACTGGAAGTTGATCTGTGAAGAAAAACTAAAGCTAGTTGAAGAGAAGTTGTCCTTACAAGTTTTGAACGAGAGGTTGCAAGAAAAACTCAACTCTGAAATTGAGAAGAATGAGGGTCTCATGTTGGACTTGGCTGAAACAAGAAAGAAGATTTACATGCTCAATAGTGGAACTAAAGACTTGGAAAAGATTTTAAGTGTAGGGAGAGTTGGTAAGTCTTATTATGGTCTTGGTTACAACGGAGAGTGAAACCTCAAGAAGAGCGAGTTTTTTCAAGTTAGCACATCTCAGCAAGCTCATATCACGCTGGAGAGTCAAGAAGATGGGGTGAAATTCAGTCAACAGAACTTGCAACTAGTAAAATAAAAGACCTTATTAGAGAAATAACATAGCTTGGAGAAAGAGAAGAGAAAGATGTGTGAACAAGAGCTTGTTGAGACTAAGAATAAGAATCTTGTGCGTAACTGTGGTAGAAAGGACCTGGAAAAAGTCGTAATCATGAGAAGAAGTAGAGAGATCAATCATGGTCTTGGATATTAAGGAGACATGGCTATGATCAAAACCAAATTTGTTGACTGCAGTATATGGAAAAATTCAGTTTATGTTCCAACAGAGTTTCAAAAAGTCAAAATTGCAGAAAAAGACACTCGTGCGTACTACTACTGTGAGAAAAATGGCCATATCAAGAAGTATTGCTACAAAATTAAAGCAAAAGTGAAGAGGTTGATGAGTTAACAGAGGTATTATACTTATTTTGGTGATAAGTCTCGAGTTTTTGTGAAAAAAAAACATATTTGTATGATGAAGAGGTTGTAACTTACACTACAATGAGCGCAATTGAGAGTTAGACATGTTATGGAGATCATGGATGCTCTAAGCGTATGACTGACAATCAAAAGCTTGATCTAATAGATCAAATGAGTTTGGAGAAAGGCAACAACGATCTCGTGGACCCTCAAGATAAGAAGCTATAAGGGAGAGCTTTCAGTGTTCAAAGTTCGCATGTAAGCAATCTGTTGGAATATGTTAATGTGTGTTTCAACAAGTCTACTAGACCTCTGATGACCGTTAAGTTGATGTCGATGGAAGATGAAGCAGAATTATTTCAGGCCAAGTCTAAGATTACTTACATGGAAGCACTAAAACCTATGATTGAGTATGTGTGGAGATTCTTAAATCTCAATACCAATGGGTCATATCNGTTCTTAAATCTCAATACTAACGGGTCATATCAGAATTTGAGTGATTTTTATGATGCGAACAAGATAAAAATATCAAGAAATTAGGTGGTGTGTCTATGAAAAAATCCGAGTTTACATTGCTACTATCAACATTATGGGTGTACAAGTTGTTTGTGAATGAATTATGCCACTCAAGCAGCGAGAGAATGAAAGGTTATGGCGGTTTGAAGGTTTTAAATTGAAGCTTCAAAGAGAAGAAGAAGGCTAATTGAGGGGGAGCATGATGAAGTGTTACATTTCTTCCTTCACAAATCTTGATTGGTACTTGATCTGTGTGAAGAGGTTTCAATACATGAACGCTTGAGTTGAAAAATTTAATCAAAAAGGGGAGATTAAAAGGGAGCCGTTCAGGAACTTGTTGGAACAAGAGGAAGTTGTGGAACAAAAACTCTATGAGCTGGCAATGCAATATGACGTGGTTGAGAAGATAAATACGGAAGATTTAGTATCTTGAAAATCAAGTGAAGCGAAGATTTGGAAAGTTGTGATTTGGAAGAAAGGAACCAGAAGATTTTGTTGTCCATGAATATAAAAGGGATCACGAGATAGTCCTAGGGTTTTTTAGCCAAAACTAACAGAGAAAAATAGTGTACGGTTTGTATTCTATTTTTGGTGAGCAAGAGAGTAGAGAGATTTGTGTAATCTTCTTGAGAGCTTGCTTTGTTAGACAATCATAGGTGACAAGCAAGGCTTATAGCTTGCGTTGTGTAAAACCAATCAAGGTGTTGATTTTTATTCCTAATTAAAAGAGTCTCATGTGTCCGAGTTTGAGAACGTAGGCACAAGACCAACCTCATTCATTCATGTGTACATCATCGTTTGTCTGAGTTCTTATTATTTATTGAGTTCATCCGTTTTTTCAAGAATTACTTTTACAATTCTTGTATCTGTTCACTTTAAACCATCACTTAAAAATGAAACAGACGGAGTATGTATTTTTTTAAAAAATTTTTGTTGATAACTTGGGTGTCCTGGCCCTCACCAAGGTGAGTCCAGACTAACCGGTAGGGGTCCAAGGAACTAGCGGTCTAGACATCCTGTCAGCACATGGGACAAACAGTCACACAAGAATAGCGGTTTGTGATATTTTTTGAAAAAATTGAATATCATGGAAGACGAGTGTATCAAATTCTACATTAACCTAAAAGGGAAATTTTAACGAATATACAAAAAACTCCATTAGTTAGTTTTTACCCATGTAAAATGTTTATAACACCCTCTCTCACACTTTCTCCTTATTTTTTTAGTCAATTATTTCTTCATTAAGATTGAGTCAATGATTACAACAAACGTCAAACAATTACATGAGAAAGCAGAAACTACAAAAGCATGATTAAAACAGAGGACTGTAACAGAGAAAACTTAAAGATTTTACAACCATTTTATCTTGTATACCGCATTGTTTCTCCTAGCATGTTTTGCTTCATAATCTGCCTCTGCATTTGATCCTCTTTTGATATGCCTGAACTTAAACAAGTAAGGGTCTATGGAGAATATTTTGATGTCATGGATGTATGGCATGATACCTTCCAAGCTGGGATTACAATTGATCCTGTTAATACACCACATTTGAAGATGCATGTATATATCTTGATTGTCCCCTTGGAAGATCACTTTATCATATCCCATTCTCCTCACCTGTAAGACGGCCTATCTTAGTCCATATGCTTTTGCTTCAGCCACATTGCTTATCGGATTTGTTGACATTAAACCCTACACAAGAGCTTTACCATCAAAAGAAGAAAGAATCCAAGCAATACCAGCTCTTTCATCTTTAGACACCCAAGACGCATCCACATGTCAAACCATGAAAGTGTGGTCCAAATGGTTCTCTAATTGCTTGTTTAATTTTCCACTTAAATTTGCTGTCTGACGATCTTCTTCTTTCTTCTCTTCATTTGCCTCATTCCATTCAATCATTTCATGTATTGCCCTTGTAACAACATGAGGAATTGATTCTCTTTCATTATTAAAAATAATCCTATTCCTCACTTTCCATATATTCCACCCAACAATACCTGGTAGATTGGTTCTTTTGTTATAAATCTTTGATGTGCAACTCAAAATCTAGTTTATATTCTGATCATGAGTGTTATTCACAAATTCCTCACCTAATGGTTTATTGTGAGGAATCAGATCCCATATCTCTTTTGAGACTCTGCAGCTAAAGAGAAGGTGTTGAACTGATTCTTGCTCTTCTCCACATAGATAGCATGTTGCATCTATCTTCATATTTAACCTTCTCAAAGCTTCTCCCACAGGTAAACCATCCTGAGAGACTCTCCACCACAATAATCTGATTTTAGGTGCCACTGGGAGTTTCCAAATCTACATAAAGTTTACAGCATGATGAGTGTTAGTATCCATCACACTGCTGCGACAATGATGATACTCTATTTTTACAGAATATTCTCCATCTTTTCTGAATAGCCATTCAGGCTTGTCATCATCTAAGGTTAGGCTTGGTCCGATGCTTCTAACTTCTGCAATGTCATCCGGGTGAATGAATTCACTTAATTTTACTTCATCCCACTGTCTCATCCTATTGTGAAACAAATCATACACTCTCAGATTTTCAGGAACTCTTACATTTGCAAAAGCTACTGGTCTTGGTGGAGATGCTGATATCTAGTTGTCTTTTCCCGCTCTAATATTTTGGCAAGGTCCTACAACCCATTTTGTTCCTTCTTTAATAATTTATGCAGCTTTCATAATTCCTTTCCAAGCAAAGGAAGATCTTCTTTTTGCTTCTGCATCCAGAAAAGAGTTTTTAGGATAGTATTAAGATTTAAATACCTTGGCCAATAAAGATTGTGGATATTTAAGCAACCTCCAAGCTTGTTTTACAATCAAAGCCCTATTGAAGTATAAGAGATCCCTTATTCCAATTCCTCCATCACTTTTTGATCTAGTTATCTTTTCCCATGAAACCAGAGGAATTTTTTGCCTATCTTTATTCAAAGACCACCAAAATTTCCTGATAACATGTGTCATCTGGTTAAGGAGTTTTCTAGGAAGAAAGAAGCATTGCATTGCGTAATTTGGTATTGCAGTAGTTACAACTTTAATTAGGACTTCCTTTCCTTCTAATGATAGGAATCTTGTTGACCAGTTCTCGATTCTACTTTCAATTCTGTCCTTTAAGAAACTAAAGGACATGACTGGTTTAGTGCCAACTACTTCTGAAAAACCTAAATACCTTCCTATTCCTCCTATTCTAGTGATTGAAAGTATAGATTTTACTTTCTCTTTTAAATCCTCGGGAGTTTTTTTTTGCTAAAAATGACTGCAGATTTAGAGTAATTCACCCCGTTGTCCTGACACTCTCCCATATGCCTCCAGAGCCTGCATCACTGTGTAGCATTCCTCCTCACTTGCTTTACAGAACAAGAGGGAATCGTCTGCAAAGAGGATATGCATTATTGGGGGACTTCCTTTACTGGCCTAGTATCCATGAATTATGCCTCTTCTCCTGAGATTTAACAATATGTTTGATAATCCTTTAATACACAACAAATACAAATATGATGATATAGGATCACCCTATCTTATCCCACGTGTTGGCTTTATATATCGTATAGGTGAACTTTTAATTAAAATTGAGTATGTAGCAGTCTTAACGCATGTCATCACCCATCTACACCAAACTTTAGAGAATCCTAGAGATCTTAGCATGAAACCTATGAATCCCCACTCCAATTTATCGAAAGCCTTTGCTATATCTAGTTTTACTGCAATGATCTTATGCTTTCTATCTCTTGTCAGCAAACTATGGAGCAGTTCATGTGCTATAAGAACATTGTCAGTAATGTATCTCCCTGGTATAAAAGCATATTGGTTTTCTGAAATGATTCTATGTAACCAGGGCTTTAAGCTTTCAGCTAAAATTTTAGAGATGATCTTATATGAGACATTGCATAAGCTGATAGGTCGATAATCATTCGCTTGGGATGGGTTCTCAATTTTGGGGATAAGACATATATTTATATGGTTTAGATCCTTATGCATATAACCATTGTGAAAAAAGGAGTATAGAGTCAACAACACCTTTGCCTATTGTTCCCAATGGTGTTGATAAAAACCAGCATTCAGTCCATTTGGCCCTGCAGCTTTTTCATGATTCATCATTTTGATGGCCTCGTATACCTCTTCTGCTGTGACTCGTTTTATAAGTTGCTGGTTTATCTCATCAGTGACTCTCTGATTGATTCTTCCCAAATTTCAATAATCTACATCACCAATAGTTCCATCATTAAAGTACCTCACAATGGTTCGTTTAATGCCTTCTTCTTTGAAATGAACCCTCCCTTGATCATCCTGTATTGCTATGATTCTATTGATATCTCTTTTTTGCTAGTGATTGCATGGAAGAACTCGGTATTTCTATCTCCTGACTTCAGCCATTGAACTCGGCCTTTCAATCTCTAATAATCCTCTTCCTGCTTAAACTGTTAAAGAAGTTTATTTTTCAGCTCATTAATATAATTTAGATTAAGAGTGTCAAAGTCATAAGCCTCCCATATCCTTTGTTGCAAAACTTCTATCATCCTTTGGGAGTTGAGCTGATTGTTGTTCTTTCATTTTGTCAGGTATTGTATGTAACACCTTATAGCTGCTGGTAAATCTTGAGGTTGAAGAGATTGGCAAATATCATCCAATGCTTTTTTGATAGTTTCCTTTGCCCCTGAGCTGCAACCTCATTTGTTGTCATATTTGAAAGATTTTCTGCCAGACCAGATTCTTCTCTCTGTATATAGCAATAAGAGTCTATGATATGAACCATACCAATCTAGCAGTTGGGTATGTACATTAGGAAAGTGATCCATCCATTCCACATTGGCTACAACTTTGTCAATTCCTGCTTTAACAGTGTGTTTCCATCTTTTGCCTGCTCAGGTGAACTTTCCTCCATAGGATTTAAGATCATGCAAACCAAGCTTGGCAAAAAGAGAGTTAAAAACTTTAAAAGAATAGTTTTCTCTGTCCTCTTGATTTCTCTTCATTATTATGAATATCACTAAAATCGCCTATATACAGTCTTGGTCTGTCGGCATAAATCCCTTGCTCATCTCTTTGTTCCCACATTTGCAACCGAAGAAGAACCCACTTCCCTTATGGTGATAGGTGGAAAAATAATAGGGTCATGCCTAACATCCTACATATTAACTGTTCCTGCTTGGGATTGAACCCTTTCAGCATTCTCTTCAATGGTATTTTCACCCATTGTTTCATCCTCTGTCTCTTGGCCCCTAGTGTTCATTGGAGATCGGTCCTCATCTAGATTCAAATAACCATCTCCATCACCCTGATTTGGCAGCAGTAAGGGGAATTCCGGTTGCAAAACTCTCTCTTGGCAGCTTTCAGATTCATGTGCAAGAGAGCTGCAGGTGAAGCAGAACTTTCGAAGTTTCTTAAAGAAAAATATTAGCATTATCGGCGGCTTTGTCCTATCAGGAGTAACATAGTGGACAAAGATAACTTTTGAGGTGATATCCATCCTAACTCTGAACCATACTTCTCCAGGGCCTTCTCTATTAGCTTCCTGAACTCTGATGTCCCTAACATCCCCTAGGACACTTACAATCTCCCTTATCATAGCATTAGATTGATAATCATTAGGGAGATTCTGGATTTGTACCCAAAAGTATAAGTTTTGGAGAAAGTCTAGTTGTTGACGACGCGTCCAGCGATTTGCAACTACAATCCAGTCTCTAAATGTCCAAGGTCCATTTTCGAGTACTGATCTTAGATGATCTTCATTACGGAAGAAAAATTGAACAGTGCCATCATCGTTGATCATTGACTCAACACGACCCTCCATCTTCCACGCCTTGAGTAGCTCATGCTTCATCCCTTCAGGTTTGTGTTGGCTCTAGTTCAAGACTTTTGTTATCAAGCAAAGATTGTTATCTTCTTCCATCCTTCGATGGGATTCAGATGAAAGTTGAAGAGGTGGCCTTTCCGATCCCAGATTTAGCTATTGCAAAGATCTCCACAGCTCATGATCCATAGATTCCACAAAAGAGAGATGTAGATAAGAAGATTTGATCTTGAAAAAAAAGAAGAGAAGAAAATCCGCAGATCACGGAGCTTGAATCGCAGAGTCGCGAACAATAAACCCTAGCAAAAGGGAAAGATCACACTGTCTCCTTCTCCTTCTATTTGTTTTCATCTTTTTTTTTCATTTTCTCACTCTTCATTACAATTTTCCCTCTTTGTTTTTTTTGTTTCAAAAAAAATGTTTGATTAAACTTTTGATTACAGAAAAATATATTGTTTTTCCCCATATGTCATATCTTTAATTCTTAATTGTGTGAAATAGTATAGAATAGGATACTGTATTGAGTAGTTCCATAATGAAGGACATATATATTCATAAGAGTTAAACTTATCTCAAGTAGAAATAGAACTTATCTAAATCCTATGATATATATCTAAATAACTTAATCCTATCACATTAGGATATCTAGAATATTCTTTGGTTTGGGATTCACGGACTTCACTTCATAGTCGGACTTTTACGGTCCATTGTAGTTGGTCGCAAGATATACATCTTTCTCCTAAGGTATCTTCAATAAATTGCATAATAGTAATTCCCTTTTGATAATAATACTATTTTAACTTATTTTGTCAATTTTTTAATGCAACATAACATACACAAAACCAAACTTTAAATTTTAGGTACTTAATAATCCTCCATGTTATTTTTTCGCTACAAGTGCTTATAATAATTATGTTAACTTAAAATTTCATTTATCTTTTTATTGAATGTTTTTTTTTGTCATCGTAGCCTAGTGGCAAATAGTTCCTCTCACAAGAGACAGGTGCAGGGTTCGAACCCTGGTTAGGTGAGATGGATGCAGAGGTGGTGCAACCATTGGTCCACTTGCTCCTCTCATCTTTTTATTGAATGTTTAGTAAAGTTAGTTTCCTATACCCGCAAAAATAGTACATATATGAGAAATAGTCATTCTATGATTCTACTTTTTGTGTTTGTTTCTTATGTGTATGTAGTATTTTTGGATCTTTTTTATTTAGTATGGTTTATTATTTATGTTATTTATGGTCGTTTCTAATTTTAATATTGATATATACAGTTGTAATTTCAATTTCATGTTATTTTCGTTTGAAGTATAAAGGCTTTTTATTTCGTAGTAGTAGTATTACTATTGTTATAATAATATTATTGTTATACCGTATGGTCATCTTACAATATTGGAAAAATATATGTCTACTTTTTAAAAAAATTGAATATGCCTAATGTGAAAAAGTAAACTTTTTGTGTATTTACATTTTTCTTGTACTATGTTAAAAATGCTACAAATGCAAGTAAAAGCGTTGTTGGGATTTTAAGTAAAAAAGAGAGGAAAAAAAATAAAAGGTTTCTCCACTCGTCCCTTAGGAGTTAAGTGGAGAAGTGTGGTGGAAACAATTTTAGAGAAAATTGCTAAAATAGAATGAAAAAATGATATCATTGTCCTTATAGGATAAATCCATATTTGTGCCATTTTTTCCTTTATTGCCCTTTTATTTATTAAAATTAATGGAAAAATAGTTTTACAAGTCCAAAAAATTGTAAAAAAAAGGAAAATTGAAACAAATACTCATATCAACATACTTGTATTTTTTTATTTTTGTTTAAAATATTTTAAATAAGTATTTAAAATTTTGTTCTACGAAAAGGAGATGTTAGCTTCTGCCAAAAAACGGCCAAGTTAAATCAGAATTCCAAACCTTGTTAGGCAATCTACGTCTTTTAGAAAGCCAAATTTACACTTTCAATATAATTCTAATTCTACGGAATTCTTTCTCTACAGAATTCAAAGCGGGTTGCAAAATTTTAGAATAGTGAGTCCACTCTTACAATATTGTTCTAAATATTTTAGAATGAACAATCTAAATTTACTAAATTGTCTACTAAAAGCAGAATAATTTCTCAAACCTATTTTCTAATTTCTACGCAAATTTAAAGCTTGATTCTACGAATAAAGTCGATCATATCTCCAAAAATAAGGGAAGTGCAGTTTCAAATATTTTGAAAAAATATGCAAATCTTTTTTATTTCCATCTTTGATTTACGTCAGATTTAAAAAAATAGAAATTGTCCCAACTATATATTTTTTATTAAAAAATAAAGAGATGAATTTTATTTAAAAATCCATTTTCTTTATAAGTATATGACTTAGACGTTCCATAAAGACCTTCTCTGCTTCTTTTCTTTATGTTCTTCTTTTCATACTTCATTCAAAAAATCGCAGACACTAGTCTACACGCATTTGCTCTCAAAAGACATGCAATAGATTTAAAACCTCGTGATTATCGATTTCTCAATTCTTCCATAGTCCTTTACTGTTTCTTCGGTTTTCTTCAGAGCAACGATGTTTCTGGTGGATTTCTCTCTGACTCTGTAAACTTTTTCGTATGTGCTTTTTCCGGTGGATGTCTCTCTGGATCTTCGTGAAGTTCCATCTCATTATTATATATTATTAGGTCGATACCCGCGCGTACGCGCAGGTTTTCTTTTTTTAATTATATTTTCGTTTCTTAAATAAATACAATTTAATTCTATGTTTTTGAGTGAGTACTACTGAGAAACGCAGACAAATAGACAACAATAGCTTCACAGTTTTTGTAGATGAAATGTTTTTTTATTAATGACATATGTTTTCTTCTACTATCACTGCATAAGGAAGAGCATTTCCCTGGATATGATGCTTCTATTACATAGTTTATTTCAAGAGTAAATGATGAAAATTTGTACCGGTAAATTCACCATAGTTTCTGCATACGGATGTTCCTCTTCTAATCTTCATTTCTCTCCATTCAAGTCAAGAAAAGGTCGATGATACATGTCAACGGATCGTTCTCCCGAACTATGCTTTAGACATGAGCTTTAGTAACATCCATGGACGTACCTTTTAAGGTGTCTTAAATTGTATTTGATATAATAAAATAGTACAAACCATTATCCCTTTCCATAAGCCCAAAACCAAAATGTTAAACTTTTCTCTATTAAAGTTTTTATAAGAGTAAAACGCATATGTGAAAATTTAACAACTCTTACGTGAATGCACTATCTTTCATTAGCAACTTTGAGGCGATTGTGGGAACCGGAATTCTCACTGTCAATGTTATGTGGTTCACAGACTCTGTTAGCCAAAGATCAACAGATCGAGACAGCGAATTAGCGAATTATTAAATAAGAAATACGAAAGTAAACTGCAAAGACAATAAGACAGAAATCGTGAGTAAGTTAGATAACAAAATACGAAATATATTGCAAAGTGATATGAATTAACGGTGAACGAGTTACAGGATTCGTAAGATAGATTAACGTGAGCGAATATAAAGTGAAAACGAGA